>JAULBR010099667.1:0-11335 GCA_032355825.1 Melanodrymia aurantiaca
TTAATATATTTGATCATTAAATTGAACGAAGTAAACAGTGATGTCATAAAATTCGACGATCGACTACAATGCGCATGTGCGGAAGCCATTTTCTGTTAGTAGGGCCTTATTCGATTGGACGAGGATACATGAAATTACTTCCATTATTGTTTTTCCATATCCAGCAACTAAATGGCTTACCTTAAACAATGGCGTTTTGATAGACGCCTCCTCCACTTTGGGCCGTCTCAATGGCTTCCACTTCCATTCAGGTTTCAGTTTAGCTGTTTTGTTCTTCTTCGTTAGAGCCACACAGCTCTCATCATCTTCAGATTCATCATCTGCATCAGATTCTTCATCACTCACTGAATCGTCTTTTTTGGTGACTTCAACTATGGGGTCCTTTAGCGATGCCCCATTTTGAATGAGAATCGTGGCACAGCTGGAATAAAAAGTAATTATTTGCAATGATTAGAAATAACTAATTATTTGCAATGTTTAGTAATAACAGTAATTATTTGCAATGATTAGTAATAACAGTAATTATTTGTCGATTAATAATTAAAATAATTATTTGCTATGGTTAGTAATGAAAGCAATTGTTTGCTAGGATTAATAACGAAAATAATTATTTGCCATGATTAGTAATTGCCAATAATTTTTTAGAAATTAAAACAGAACATGTATTTGAAATTTGTTGTTAATTGATTTTCATATACATTATACATATGTATACGTTACTTTGAAGTTAATTATATACATGTACATAATTTCTTTGTTCTATCATTTATTCAGATAAAATTGTATTTAAAATTATCTAGTCTCCTCTTGTTGAAAACGTCTCCCTTTGAAGAGTAGCAGTTGGAAATCACATCATTCTACCTATGCTTGAGGCCTGGATTAGTAATGTAAGTATGGTAATTATTTGCTGATTAGTAAAAAACCTACCCATCATGAGAACCCAACATGGACATCGTTAAAGGTGTGTTTCCATCATTATCTTTATCGTTGATATTTAATCCTTTCTGAAATACAAAACTACCTGTAGACATTTAAAACTGTTGCATTTTCTCTTCAAACATAGATACCATAGACGAAGAAATGAGTAATAGATCAAATAACTGGTAGTGAAAGCCTCTGCCATGGAATACAAGTTACAATGTGTGCTCACATAGCATTTTATAGTTCATTAGTGGGATGCAGTTTAGTGGGATGCAGTTTATTTAGTGTGTCCATTTCTTCACTTTTTCCCCATCATACCAAAGATCATATAGTATGTACTGTCCTGTTATATAAGTTACATCCAGCTGTAGATGAAGTACAGCAGGTGATCTACCACTGAGTTATATCCGGCTATAGATGGAGTAACAGCAGACAATATTTCACTAAGGTACATCCAGCTATAGATGGAATTAACAGCTGTTCATTTACATACATCTTAACATACTGAAGATGAAGTAAGAGAACTGGCAGTATACAGATGAGCATATTAAAGACTTTGATTTGGGAAATTGGAATATATGACATCACATCCTGAATATTTACGCACCTGCATCAAGTACATGCAACTGATTTTGCCACCTTTAAGAGCAGCTCTGTGTAAACATGTCTGGCCAAACACATCCTTGGTATTGAGGTCAGCGACCTTCATGGTACTGGCAAGCAGACGGCAGAGTTCCACTGGGTCCTGTTCACTTGTATCTGTATTTCTGATGACACAACAACAATCAATTTTAATAGACAGTCACTTCATAATTTTGTATACAAATCTTGACAATTATTTAATTTTGACTCAGTTACGTTTCCAAGGGATGATTTAATTATATACGTGTCAAACTATTCATACATTATATTTCATGTCTCATTACATGCAAATTGTTTATATAGAAAACCATGTTAAATTGTTCAACTTCAAGTCGAGTTATTAATAGAATGAATACTTATTGTTACTACAAACTTGCACATATTATATATAAATTCAATTAACGCAGTATTAACAAATTTTGTAGTTAGAAAACATTGCAGGTAAAAGAGCTTGCAATATTATTATTAAACTTTAATTACCGCTTCCTTTTCACAAACACATAGTGCAATGGCAGTCTTCCTCTGATGTCTTTCATGTTTAAACTGGCACCATTCTTTATCAGTAAAACCTCATTATCAAAGTTACTGTTCATTCCGCCATGATTGAGGTTCACAGCTAGATGCAGTGGTGTTCTGTTGTTCTCATCCCTGGTGTTGACATCAGCACCGCCATCTAACAGTATGCTCAACATCTTCAGAGTGACTGTAAAATGGACAATTTAACGTCTAAAGCTAAAGTTTGTTTGCTTAATGACAACACTGGAACACACATTGATTATAAATCAGCAGTTATTGGATGTCAAATGCATGATTATATCAACATTTGGTCACAGAGGAAACCCGCTGCCACCACATAGGCTACGCTTGTTCTAATAACAGCAAGGGATCTTTTATGTGAACTTTGCCACAGACAGGATAGCACACAAGATGACTTTTGCTGGACCAGTCTATGGATCACTGGTTGGAATGGGAAATAACCCAACAGTTCCACTGAGTAGGATCGATCCATTGAACCCGAGACTGACACTCCCAACTAATAAAGCAGTCATTTTTAACAGAACTTAGGGATAGGGACACTTATTAAGTTTATATCATATCAAATGAACAATAATCAATCTATCCTGAAGAATTTAATTTGGTGTAGGCTAAGTCCTGGATTACGTGATAACAGGTGATCTGTGTATGCCCATCATGTATGAAAATGTACAAAAATACAATTTAGTGGATAGATAAAGATACTAAAGACATTTTAACTTACTTATTGACAGTTCAATTTTCTGTTTCACAGTCTTGGAAGTTTAATGAAAATAAGAATTGATGATGACAGAGTGTGCGACTAATGCTTTCTCATTTATCTCATATTCTTTCAATATTTGACAAATTTGATAAAAAAACCACAAAAATCTAAAAAGTTGGGGTGAGGCTTAGAACCGCCAGGCCCCCCACCCCCTGCCCCCCTGCTCCGAGACAGGTCTGTCTACTGTAGGGTGAAAAAACAGTGTACCTTCTGCTTGGTCTCTACTGGTGACGACAATGTGCAGGGCCGAGGCTTTGTTTCTTGGATCCTTGGCATTGAGGTCTGCACGACATTTAACCAAGCACTCCATCACCTTGTGGTTCATAGATCTGTCAAATGTTCATAAACATTCGGGACATCATGAAAATGAATTACTTTATAGTAAATTAAGAATCCCAGACTCACTCTTTGTTTGTTAATTCCATAATCAGTTAAAGTGATGTATATAATTACTGGGTACATTAAACAAATTTACATGTCCAAATTTTATCTAAATATATTGCCAAGCATTTCGCATTATCTTAAAGAGAATCACTCACTATTATGGCACGTGAATTGGAGTTACATGACGAAAGCATCAAGCCAGCCACACAAAAAAGAATTTGTGTATAAACAGAAGCGAAAACACTGTTCTTGTTGTTTTTGTCTACATAACTGCATACATTTATTATATGAGCTGACCAAGTTAAATTTATAATATTGTGTTAAGAACACACACCCAGTCCCTACGTCGGCTCAAAATATAACAACTATCTAAACCTTCACTGAGGAGAACTGAACTAGGACCCTCTGAGTGAGAGTCCAGTGCTCTACCAACTGAGCTAGTGGGGAATTTCCACTAGCTAAAGCCAGTAGGAGTTTTTTTTAATATATCAACACTGCTACATGATCACAGGTAGATGTAATGACCGACAGACTGATACTGTACAATAGTAATAGCTATGGTGGTTATAACTGCTTAGGAGAATTATACACAGTTAAAAAACTTACGAGGCCGCAAGAATTACTGTTGGTATATCATATTTTTTCTTAAATGTTGTTTGCACTTGGAAACTATTTGGATCTGCATTACTCTCCATCAACTGGAAAATAATGAAACAAAAAACATTACTTAGGAGCGATTATTTGGAGTAAAAAAACTCTTAGCATTTAAAATAGTAACAACAGTAAATATACTTGTTGCCATATCATAATTAAACCTGTCAACCTTGAACCGTGTCATAAAAGGAGCTGGGGCCCCAATAAAATAGGAAATTTGTATTACAAAATAAATAAACACTTTTTATACTCTGTATATTCACCATTTCTTACTTTGACAAACAATGTTTAAACAAACTGTACACTCATAACACTTCAGCTGATTACTAATCATGTCAAATTCAATGACCAGAATATTATTTTTTTACATAACAATAACAACATGCAGAATATCTGAAAAAGTTTACCAGTATTTCTGCTGGGTTTTCTCGATCCAAATTAACAGCAAATGTCAGTGGGGTATGACCATCAATGTCTCGAACATTAACATTTGGTTTGTACTTCAGTATCATCCGCAGACATGGATACACTGGCTGCTTGTTCTGTGATAGGTTCCCATACTCACATAGTGTAGTATCAGCCACGAAGTGGACCACTGACATCAAACCTAAAGAAATACAAATCTGTAACATGCTTAAATCTTTCTTCATACATGTGACATCATGTCAATAGTACCTGAAATTCTTAGCGACTTGTAACATCCATGTCACATCACATTAGCCGAGTGTTCATTTTATTGAGTAAAAATATAATTGTTATTTTCTCTGGATGAAAAGAGCATTACTTTATGTTTTATCTTAAGGAGAGTCTTTATAGAGGAACATACCATCTGAATTGTATTGATCGTTTTCCCTCTCTGGACGATCCTTCTCATTTTCATAGTGTTTTTTGTGCACAAAAGCATTCACATCGGACTTCAGTTCATCTATAAGAAACTTTATGAAGTCTCGACCACGTTGCCAGATGACTTTCACTGCCTCTTGATTATCTTTTAAATCAGTGTTTGATGATACCTTCTACAAAACAAGCATCCATTAAGATTAATTTCATTTTAAAAACAAATGCACTGTAATTAATTCGAATAGTAATTTTAACTTGGTAGAACATCATACATAGTTATCTATAATGAAGAAATTCACAATACCAAACCTATATAGTGGTTAAAATTTTATATTCTATACACCAATTACAGTAAAACTGGCCTAAACCAGATCCTAAATAAATTGGAATCCTGTAAAAACAGGCTGGATTTTTTAGGTTTAATACTGCACACCCAAATAAGCAATGTGTGTGGAAGTGGGGGTGGGCGAGGAGGGATAATTTGTAGAAGTGCTTTGTGCTTTATATAATAAATCTGTTACTGGTACTGATATGCAAAACTATGTTATATTTGTAACCTGATTTTTTTCCCCGACTAATCTCACAGATGTTTATAGTCATCATTCCCTTCCATGCCTGGGTTACAGGTTCACAGATATATTTTTAATGTTGATAATAATTGTATTTAATACAACCCATTTTCCTTTCATTATGTTTTATTTTTCGTAACTTAAATTTAATTAACTGTGTGAATCTTTGTCTACTTTGTCGAGATTATAACTCGTACCTAGCAAGAACTCAAAACAACTTTCCTATAAATCTGCCATATTATACTTACTGTACAGTCCGAATAGCACTTGCACGCAAGTGTAATTGGCAAATGTCCTGTGTTGTCCACCACAGCAGCCATTTTGCACAAAATGGCATGAAAATCTTGCTTCACACCTTTCACACCAACTTTCTAAAACACAAAAGAAATATTGTTTTATTTATATTAAAAGATATACCCTGTAATTATTATTATTTACATACTATTATAATAATTATTTTTTTAATTTTGGAGTCATCTAATACTTCAGAAAATGAATATCATTTCCTACCTACCTACCCTATATTTTTCCAGCATGTAACTTTTTTTCGGCCTAATTGATCCAGTCTTGTAGGCATAAGACATTAAATACCAAAACCCAAACAAGTACAAAAACGTCAGATTCTTGCTGTTTATGAATAAGGTTTATATGTAGTGCCTTATATTTATTATTATTTTGATTATACATTTTGGAATTATTCTGGTACTAATAAAATTGTAGTCTCACTCTTGGCAAGATTTATAGTTTCAGCCATCTGCCAATTTTTCAATAAATTGAGATACATTTCAAATGAAACTGTTCACAAAAGTACTGGTAGGTAATATATAAATAAAATCATGTCACTTAGCATACATGATGTTAGTAATACATCAAATAAAACTGTATTATAATAAATCAATATTAAACAATTACCGTACTCATTGACATCAATTGAATGTGACACATTTTCCAAAAATTTTAACTTTTACTTTCACATAAAGGTAAACAATAGTGAAACCCCTCTAAACCGAACACACTTGGGACAGAGTAAAATGTTGGGTTTAGAGGGGTGTTCGGTTTCCGAGGTTTAAATACAGCACATAAAGCTGTTTGGGACTTTGAAGTATGTTCGGTTTAGAGGGAATTCTGGTTTACTGAGGGTCCGGTTTAGAGGGGTTTTACTGTAGTTACAAAATGAGATGTCATGTCACAAATGTCCGATTTATCTCAAGAAATGAAAAATACTAATTTACATGATCAATTAATAATTTAATTACCTTAGTTCTTACAGCATTCACAAAAGTAATTAAGTTACCTGTTTGACTAACAACTTGAGAGTGGCCAGATTATCCAATAAAGATGTCATGTGATGAGTTGCCATGGTGTGCAATAATGTGAGATTTGATGAATCAGGAATATTTTTCAGACAGCAACCATTGCTAATCAGATATTCCACGAGCTTGATGTTACCCTGTGGATTTAAACATTGGATGTAAACTACAGGTAAGATTCATACATAACATAACATAATAGGTTAAGGAGAACACATGAACTGAGGTTTTATAAACATGCCTGTGTTATAAAGATGAAAATACATATCATTAAATTATGTTCTAGAAGGCTGTGTATGTTTTTGAAAACTCCTATTGTTCCTTCTACAGATGACCACTGAAAACATAAGTGTAAGAGAGAAAGAAATTAATACAACTAGGCTCCATAGTGCAAGTGGTTAATGCATCGGATTTAAGACTGGTTGGTACTGAGTTCAAACCCCATTCATGGCATATGGGATTTATTGTGCTGACTCCAATCTAGAGTGCTCCACAAGGCTCAATGCAAAGGTGTGTCCACAACTGGTGTAACAAAGCCTGTGATATGTACTCTCCTGTCTGTGGGAAAGTTTATATGAATGATCCCTTGCTACTTATGAAATAGGTTTCCTCTCTTCTGGGCCGGCAGTCAAGGCAGCTGGACTACTTGTCCATGACATGTGTGCTTGAAGCTTAATTGGATATAAGCATGTAAATAAGCTATAACTAACTAACTAATTCATACAATGAACTGAAGATACATACTGATATAAAAGCACAGTCCAGTGCACTTTCCTTGGCATCATTCAGAGCAAGAGGATCACAGCCATGCTTCAACAGTGCTGTGGCAATCTTAACACTTGTGGCCATCGACTCCTCACAAGGCTTCGGATTCTAAGAAATTCAAAACACAAACATAGTTAAAATGGTTCTGCAACACTCCACTCACAATCAGGCTTAATCATTAACCATTGTTTTCTTGTTGACTTGGAGTGCGATGTAGCTCAGTGCAAGAGTGGCCATCTGGGGAGCGCGAGTTCAAAGAAATGATGCTCCTCAGTGGATACATGTAACATACAGTTATTTCCAATTTCAACTAGCATTACATGATTGGTAATTCAAAGGCTGTGGTATGTGTGCTATCCTGTCTGTGGAAAAGAGTCAGCTACATAATGATCTTTGCTTCTAATCAATGTGGTGGCAGAGGGTTTCATGTAAGGCCATTTGACGACTTAACTGTGTGTTTAACATCAAATAGCAGTGATTAGTAATCAATATGCTTAACTTAACCCCAAAGTAAACCAGAATGGTTGTTTCCATAATACTGTGTCTATTAATCAACAATAATTATTTTGCCCGCTGTACTTCAAATCAATATCTGTGGATTGCATCAAAATGTCAGAAAAGCTAGTACAGTACTAACTGTATTTTACGTGTCATTAACATAAATTAATAATCAACATACCTGCTCAGTGCCATCAAGGAGAATGTTGTTTTGGGCTAAATAATGCAGCTGTAAGAGAAAAACAAAGAGTTACTGATCTTAACACAATTATATAATTAACGCATTGACTGTCATAAACATTTTATTTATCTACACATAAATACTTTGTTAACCAGTAGACGAACACTGCCAAGCATATGTGGTATACACCGATCCATTGAGCCGTGCAGAGCACAGTGAACAAAATTTAATGTTGGTTACTGTTATTATAACAATTGAGAATCTCGAATATTATTTTCTATAACACATAAAGTAAGTAGTAAAATTGATATTCACCGGTGTGCAGCCATTTATATCATGTAGAGTACAATCAGCTGCCTTGTCCTTGATTAGGTAGATAATCTGCTCATATAGTTCACTGTACAGGACACTTGATGATGCAATCGAAACAAGTGTCATTCCTGTATTAAAAAACAATAATACCAAAATACAATCATCATAATTTTGTAATTAGAGAATCTTCTATAAGTTTTTTTCTTACACCTCCAAATAACGCAAATATCCTTCCATAATCAATATAAATTGATTGAAGTTATATAGGTAATTCATTATCGGGAACATTTAATGTTCAATCACTGTTGTGAAAGTGTTAATTTGGGTCTTTTTCCACTAAAAGAGTAAGAACTGTTTTACAGTATAAACATTTTTTTTTTAAATACTGTCTTGAACTGGGCTGTGCCAAAATTGGGAATCTTTTTTTTTTCAAATTAGGAATCTCTCTAGAGGAATGGAACCGGTAACCGGCCCAAATAATATAGTAGATTAAACCCTGAACTATTTAGTTAGGATTTGTATAATTTTACGAGCCCATAACAGATTAGTAGTGTAAAATGAGAAATGTTTTACATGTCTGCTTACCCTGATCGTCTTGGAAGTTGACGTCCACACCAGCATCTGTGAGCAGTAAGTTCACAATACCCAAGTGGCTCTTCATGTACGCAATTGATAGAGGAGTGGTCTGAAAGCATGTTGAAAAGATAGAATTAATCAGGTTTTCATTTCAAAATATCACAGACTGAACCAACATATAACACAGAAGTAAAGTAAAGAAACAAATATTAATTTCATTGTGAATAATGAAGTAAAAATGGAAACAAATATTAATTTATAATGACTGAAAACTAGTGACAATTTGTGTTAGAATGGAAATTACATTGACTATTCACAATGAAAACAATTAAAATATGATCGTTAGTGTATGCAGTAAAAAAACTAGATGTAACTCGAAATATGGACTTCACAGATAGTTCTGTTTTAGTGCAGAAGCGGTTGTGTTACTTTTGGTGTTCAACATGTCACCTTTTTACAATACACACATGAATTTAAACTACGGTACTAAAAAAAAAATCAAAGTCCACAATTCAACATAGATTCAATTAAAAGTGTACCTTCCAATTATTTGCAACATTGGCATCTGCTTCAGCTTCCAACAGCAATTTAGTACAGAAGTACCAACCATATGCACAAGCATAATGCAAAGGGGCATTTTCAGAGTTGTCTGCTCTATTTGGGTCTGCCCCAATGTGGAGAAGGTATGAAAGAACATTGTTGCTGCCATTCATTGCAGCATGTATCACAGCTGTCCTTCCAAGTCGATCTAAAGTCAAAGCACAAACACAACGTCAATGATATGAATTAAAAGATAATAGATCAAGTTTGTTTATTAATCAGTGGTTATTGGTTAAAAGAAACCCACTTAACTCCCAAATGAACTATTTTCTGGGAATTTTTTGTGTGTGGACATTTCCCATACTTTTGCCAATTTAATCAATTCTCTTAATTCCAAATTATTTTTATAATAAAAAATTTCGTCTATACATAAGTGCCATGATAAATGATTTATTGCGAAGTCATAAAATTTTGCTAAATGATCAACTTCCTTTGTACATTAAAAAAAAATTTCATTGTCTTTTGTGTAATTTTGTTCGCAATGATTATTATTGCCAACTGCAGAAACAAAATAACCCACGTATACCTCTCAGCTGTACAGTGGCACCCTGCTGTACAAGGAACTTGACCAATTTGAGATGTCCACAACCAGACGCAATCATCAGTGGTGTCAGTTTGAACTTTGACACGGGAAGTGGAAGGTCAACAGATGCACCATATTTTAAGAGAATATCAACAATGGCCTGAAAAAACACATTTCCAAAAGTATTAATTACAATACAGTAAACTTTGGATACAAAGAAACCTACATGATGATGTATAAAGTCTATTTAACGACACCACTGAAGATTTTTTTGTATCTATTCTTTCTGATTCTGATCTTCCATTCACTCTTATTTACTCATCAATTGGTTTTGCCATGAACGCATACAACATGACTCACTACTATCATAACTGCATAAGCAAGCTTTATCCATGTGTTAAAGTATATAGTTAGAGAATAGTGTGTGTTTTCGGTTTACCTGGTTTAACAGCAGATTTAACAATGTGTGGAGAAACAAATGTTCTATATTTATTTCATAATGTATAATTTCTTCTATTATGGTAGGTTTTTTTTAAATGTAGTTTAAGATTATGTCCTACTTCAAAATTCATTTAGGATGACATCATGAACAATGTCATATATTGGTCATTGAATAAGAAAAGTTGGAATATAATGTTAATTTTCTTATACTATGTTAATGTAACTATTACCACTTCGCTGTCGAAGGTTCGCCTATCATTAGTTTATTTTTTTTTATTTTTTATTTAACGACGCCACTAGAAACACATTGATTATAAATCAGCGGTTATTGGACGTCATTAGAGGCGGGAAATACACAACAAAGAAAGAAAGAAGAATATCAACTCTCCTACATGAGAATAAGAACCTACACAGTTGCCATCTTCAGCAGCAACATGTATTGGTGCATTTCCACTCTTGTTGAGTCTGTTAACTCCTCCCACTCCAAACTTCGCTACAGCTGGCTCGTGAAATGGAAAACTTTCTAAAATAAAACCACAAATAATGTATCTTTTTACCCGTGTATTAATGAATAAGTACTGACCATTATCTTATATATTAATGTTTCAAAAGTACCTACAAAAATGTTTTAATTCATGAGTTGTTTAAGGGATTTGAGGCCAAATATTGGTTATCCCAATATAGTACGAAACTGCCATTAACCTCCTCAGTATTGTAGGCGCCATATGGCACCGACGTCAAACTACCACTTAGCACTGCACTCGAGCTATGTCGCAATCCGGATATGCTGTACTAAATCGTATTTTCTACGTTTGCTATTGC
>JAULBR010099689.1:0-11332 GCA_032355825.1 Melanodrymia aurantiaca
TCATGGGCTACTCTTACCGAAAAACAGCAAGGGGTCTTTTATGTGCACTATCCCATAGACAGGATAACACACACCACTGAATTTAATAAACCATTCGTGTACCACTGGCTTCTGTTTAAACAGTGATTATATCATGTGTTTGCAAAGATGTGGGACATATCTAATTGCAAGAGTTTCGAAATGTCATAAGATCGATCCTCATCAATAGACAGATATATAAGTTTGTTTAATGGCAATACATGAGCACATCTATTGTGTCATTGATTAATTAATCATCGACAGTTGGATTTCAAACACATGATAATTTGGATACATAGTCATTGAAAAATCACCCTACAAGGCTACAACCACATAATCTACTCTTTTTTTTCATTAGCAGCAAGTTTATTTTATATTAGAGGTGTAACGAATACACGGTATGGTGAATATGATACGTATCATGAATATAAGGCAATGAATATAATAATTTTATTCATGAATACAATACATAGGCAAAAATGTCCCAACAAGCCACAAAATGACAAATAATAACATTGTTAACTAAACGTTAGTTGTTTGGTAATATCATGCATTTTCTTAATCTAGTTTGAGGTTTGATATAATTATAGGGATATAGCCCTTCTACAGGAGACAGATTACATAGAACACTGGTTGGTGCTTTATCTAAATAATTGTCGTTAAATTTCAATTGAAACAATTGTCTGGAGAATCAAAAGCATACCACATGCAGTTGCATTATAATATTCGCGTATATTCGGTTCAAGCAGTCGCGAATACAAATACAACTATGATACAGGTTGCTGTTCGGTGCACCGAATATTCGAGTATCGTTACACCTCTATTTTATATACATTTTTCCAAAATCAGAATGGTACATACCACAGCCTTTGGTGTACCAGAAAGCAATTGGAATAATTTGTTCTAATAGGTCTACTGGGAAGTAATATAGATCTACACATTGTTTCATACTACATGTACTTTCTCTATACAACAGGAGCATGTTTAACAAAACATTTACGACTAGTTGTGGCCATAAACGTAAATATCTGAATAAAATACACTGTATAACTAAACGTAATTGTCTCCAGGAATGAATAGCGTCCGTGGGTAATATGCCACAAATGACCAAGAACCCATGGCGTCTCAGCTACTATCCTTAGTCATTATATTAACTGTTAGCGATTGAAATTTCTCTACTTACGTTTACGTCCACAACTAGTCGTAAACTAGACTATCCTACATGGTTACTGACAACAAGGACCGATCTGATTTTTACAGTGAATATCACCATCAAAATTTTAAATATGAACAGATAGAATTTTGTAGCTTAGTACCAAAATGTGAATTAAAAATGTAGTTTAAATTATATATGGAAGCCACCTCTAGCGGTTTAACTTAATTTAAGTTATTAATAAACATGTGCAGTATTTTTCAAGGTGGCATATTTCTAGTTACAGTATTACATAAGCTTTGATTGCTGATGGAGTGTAAGTGTTTCCCTGATCAGCTATCACCAGTGGTTTGTCCTCTAGGCGAGGGTTGTAACCCTCCAATGCATGTGCTTCTTGCATGGAAACATAATAATTCAACAGGAACACACCACACAGAGCTAAAGAAAAAAAATGCCCATCAATAATGAGGAGAAATGAAATTATGTGCTTAACATGCTTGTCAAGTTTCTATCTCGTTCATTTCGCTTGCTCTGTTCTGCTTGTCTGTTTCACAAAGCATCATCTCTGTGTTGAGTGGTACCCAATACAGACTCTTGCAGGCAGCGTCTGTCACTGCCTTACCTTGCATATTTGGAATTGTTCTTCACTCTGTTGCACCAGGGGTGTTTAAGTCCTGCACAGCTAGTAACAATTACGACTCTGCAACAAATATTTTTTTCCTAAGGATTAAAGTGCCAGGCGAGAACCATTCTAATTATTATCATTGCAAGTAATATATAAGTGAGAGTCGATAATGTTTCAGCTAATAGAAAGGAATGGATTTTTTTTCTTTCAAGCAGAAGATGAAATATAAATGTTCTTTTTGATGACCTTACAACAGACATAGGTGGACTACATCTTGATGTCATTCAAATTAAATGGGAATTAACTTTTAAGGATACAATTTCTATTTGAACTGCAAGAGTCTAACATATTCCAAAACAAACACTTACAGGTGTGCTACTACTACAACATCATCATCACTTCTTTCATATTAAATGGGAATTAACTTTTAATTATGAACTATCTAAATAAACTTCAACAGTCTGAAACATTGCAAAACAACTGAAGTGACATATTTTAATATGTCAATACTTTTTTTCCTATTTCTGTGTGTGCGTATGTAGATTATAATGGACCTTAGGATTGCTTCTTGTCAGCAGTTGTCAGACTTTCAAAAAGTTTTGAGGAAATCTCGACCGACTCTGAGTGAAGTTGTTCAAGAGAACGTGAGACAGCTTGGCCTTATTGCCCGACAGAATAGCGCACTGTTTTCAGATCCGGTGCGACACCACAGAGACATATTTCCAAACAAACTGTGTCAAAGAACAAGTGACGTGGTGCGGTATGGAAGTCCTCACGACAAACTTCAACAGACGGGTCACACGTCGACGGAATCGCGGCATCATCTGACCGACTCGCGGCATCACTTGTCAAACTTTGGTGAAATTGTGAAACGATTTTCTGTGAATTCTTCATTCGTCTTTCAGGCTATCCGCTGTACCCAACCCAACTGTCCCTGTGAATGCTTCTCCCCTGGCAAACCCTGCCTGCGGTACTGCGAGACCTGCAAACATGGATGGGTGGCACACGGTAAGTTTTTTAATATTCATATTTTACTTATTTACCCATTCCCATAGGTGTTAACTGTCAGTTAAAAGACTGAATTCAGTCATGGAAGAAATTCAAATTTTGTTTAAGTAATGTACCGTAATTTTTAAATTATAATGAATTTTCAATTATTATCTTGTCACACAAATTCACTTTTGTTAACACCCATGCATTCCAGAATGGCCGTCACAAATATTGTTAAATCTATTTTAATTTTATTTGGTGTGTATTTTTTAAAGATGATCAGCCTTGCTTGCGTTCAATAGGGCGAATGCTTACGGAAAATTTTACTGGTACCGATCGTGTACTCTCATATCACATTCATTTAATGTTAGATGCAAACACCAGTTTAGTGAGCGACTGTGAGTGCTCGCCCTATGGAACGCAAGGCAGATTTGGGCAAACCAACACTATTTTAAGGCCGGTCTAATTGGATATGACTTATGTTTCAGAGTTATTTAATTACTAGCTACTGGAATTTTCCCGACTGATGTACATGTATTTACAAGGATGACTGGATTTGAGGAACCATCAATATCTTAAGGCCAGATGGATTATGACTTTTGTTTCAGCATTCTATACTTTTATTTTGAAAACGACTCCATCTTAGTGTGACCACTGTTGATGTATATTGACAGTACATCACATTTGGATGAATTGTGATCATTTACAGACAGTTAGAAATACTATATTTAGTAACAGATCTGTTGTGGAATTTTTTAAGGTTCCACTTTTAAGTAACAACTTGTTTTAAAGTTTCTCCGTGAAACAGGTTTTAGACATCTTTATCTATAATAAGTTTGGAACGGGACGTAGCTTAGATGTAGAATGTCCGCCTATGGCGGGATGGGTCGAGAGATTGATCCTCCATAGTGCAAAACATTTTATGTGCTATTTTTTGTTCCAGTCAGTGAAGCATGTCTGGTTTATCAAATTCCGTGTTGTGTGCTATTCTGTCTATGGAATAGTGCACATAAAAGACCCCTTGCTGTTTTTCGGTAAGAGTAGCACATGAAGCGGCGACAGCCGGTTTCCTCTGAGACCATGTGCCAATATAACCATGCGTCTGACGTCCAAAAAGCGCTGATTTATAATCAATGTGTTTCTAGTGGCGTCGTTAAAAAAAAAAAAATTACTTTTACTATAATAAGTTTATTTTATATATAATAATTATGGTCATTTGCTGTATATTGTTTTTAGTTTCAACATTGTTTTTATTTTTATCACTGTTATACACTGCTTTTTATATTCTATGTATAATTTTCATAATAAACAGATTTGTTGTGGAATTTTTTATGGTTCCACTTAAAGTTTCTTCGTGAAACAGGTTTTAAACATCTTTGGAACGGGACGTAGCTCAGAGGTAGAATGTTCGCCTGTGGCCAATAGTCGATGTCTTTTTTTATTCTGGGTGGTATGTCTGCAAATTTTCTAAAATCTCATAATATTATGTACTGTAAGTGGGTAATTACATGTCTATTTGCGGCTTGACATTTATGTGATTTAGAAAAAAAACCACCCAACTAACTATAATATTATGTAATTTTCTCATTGTGAAAACAATGTTTGTCTTTTTTAAGGTATCTCTTTGCATCATGGTCAAATTACAAAGTCGAAAACTGTGAAAATTACAATCACATGAAATAATAACCTTAGACATAATTAATTATCCCAACAATTACATGTAGTTTAGTATCCCTATTTACACTACTCTGAGTACTCATTAATCGTATCCTTTCTAATTCTTATCCTGTATACATTATTCTTGCTCATCTGTTAGAAAAACAAAGCTTTGTCATTTGAAAGTCTCTGCCAGTTCTTGTAGGCAGCAGCGGGTGTGATTGTTTGCCAAACGTATGACGATGAAAGAATTCGCTGGCTGTCTTCTAATTATAATTCCAGCATTTCACGGGGAGTTAGCCAGACTGTTGGGTAATCTGTGATAATTACCAACACCCGGCTGTAATTGCTGGGATCTGTGGTGCACCGTCCATGTGTCCCTCATTTCAGCTGCACCCATTAGCCGATGCTACCTGAATCTCTGCATGTAAGACGGTTCCTAAAAACCCATTAGTCAAATCTACCTGAATCGGTACATGTAGGACGAAGTTTCTGAAACGCATTAGCCAAGTCTACCTGAATCAGTGTATGTGAAGTTTGATTTATTTAACGACGCCACTAGAAACACATCGATTATACCGGGTAAATCAGCGGTTATTGGACGTCAGACGCATGGTTGTATTGACACATGGTCTCAGAGGAAACCCGTTGTCGCCGCTTCA
Source organism: Melanodrymia aurantiaca (assembly GCA_032355825.1). Taxonomy (NCBI): domain Eukaryota; kingdom Metazoa; phylum Mollusca; class Gastropoda; order Neomphalida; family Peltospiridae; genus Melanodrymia; species Melanodrymia aurantiaca. The sequence goes on from JAULBR010099689.1 coordinate 5,105, forward strand.
TGGGCTACTCTTACCAAAAAACAGCAAGGGGTCTTTTATGTGCACTATCCCATAGACAGAATAGCACACAACACGGAATTTGATAAACCAGACATGTTTCACTGGCTGGAACGGAAAATAGCCCATAAAAATGTTTTGCGCTGTGGAGGATCGATCTCTTGACCCATCCTGCCATAGGCGGACATTCAGTGTATGTATGCGTACAAGGAAGTTTTTGAAATCCATTAGCTAAGTCTACCGGAATCAGTGTATGTACTAGGAAGTTTCTGAAATCCATTACTCAAGTCTATCTGAATCAGTGTATGTACATGTATTAGGAAGTTTCTGAAATCCATTAGCCAAGTCTACCTCAATCAGTGTATGTACATGTAGAAGGAAAATTTTAAAATCCATTAACCAAGTCTACCTGAATCAGTGTATGTACATGTACTAGGAAGTTTCTGAAATCCATTAGTCAAATCTACGTGGATCAAAGTATGTACTACGAAGTTTCTGAAATCCATTAGTCAAATCTACCTGGATCAAAGTATGTACTAGGAAGTTTCTGAAATCCATTAGTCAAGTCTATCTGAATCAGTGTGTTTACATGTACTAGGAAGTTTCTGAAATCGATTAGCCACTTTAAGTACGATCTTTGAAACTTTGAAGTAGGTTGATTCTGACAGTCTGTTCGGTTGACTGATATTAAAAAGTGGTTGAATTTTGGCATTATTATTTAATGTCAATGTGTTTCACAATACAACCCTCTCCCTTCCCTTCTAATCCTATCATAAAACATTGATCAACAGTTACTGTGGACTGATGTTTCAATATGAAACGCAATCTGGACTTGGCATTTAACCCCACACCTCGATTTCAAACATCGTTCGCATTATAAAACAACTAAAACATGTACAGTCAAACCTGCTTGAGCGGCCACCTGTATTACGTAGCCACCTGTCTTAAAGGGTCACCTTAATATTCCACCAAATCATTAATTTTAGTGCATTATGACCTGTATTAAGCAGCCACCTGTCTTAAGAGGTCACTTTTTGTTACTGCTTAAGACAGGTTTGACTGTATTGACATTATACATGGTCCCTATGACCTAAATGAAGGCACTGTAGCAATTTAAATACCAGCAATACCACCCATCGAGATGAAGAGAATTGACATGATGTTATGTTAGATCTGTTCTCTTGTTAGATCAAAATGGATGCTGGTTCGTCACTGAAGCGTGGAGGATGCAGCGCTTGATGCAGTTTGCTTATAATAGAGTTAATTACCTGCAAGAACCGCAAAACACTCTCACTCGTTACGGTTAATTGTTTTCTTTTTACCAGCTCGTTTTAAGTTTCTTCCTTCATAACATGCTACATTGCAGGCATTATTATATGTATGATTAGTATGTTTGTCTTTTATCTAGTAGTAAAAACTATTATAATACTAAGTAAAAATAATAATATATGAAGTAATTTGATAGTACAGTGAAACCCCTCTAAACCAAACCCTTAGTAAACCAGTATTCCCTATAAACCAAACATATTTCAAATTTCCAAACAGTCTTATACATGTGCTGTATTTAAACCTCAGTAAACTGAACACCCCTCTAAACAGAACATTTTGCTCGGTCCCAAGTGTGTTCAGTTTAGAGGGGTTTCACTGTATATTAAATGTACAATATGTTTATGTCCATTATTTATATAAATCAAACCAAATCAAATTCATTTATATATGCCACAGCTGTAATCAGCCATTGGCTGAAAAAGAATTATTTACAAATCATAAGAAATTATGACAATGTGAAAACATACTATTAACGGTATATTAGTTGGACAATAGTACATAATTATATAAATTATTATGTCATGTGTAAACTGTTATATTATGAGGTACTTATATCATGTATATAATTATTATGTTTATGTGTTATTAAGTACAAAATATTGTATTACATAACATAATGAGATAGCATATTAAATAGTGAAAATATAGTTGCTATTTTCACTCCAGTGAGATACCGGGGTAATAACTACGTTTTTTAACTCAGTGAAAATATCAACACAGAATTAGCTGATACCTTTCACTGTTTATCTTGACTATGATGTCATGTTGACGGTGCACCTCAAGTGATGGAGTTTCTTTGTTCAGCACTGAGATTTAATTAAAGCAACATGTAGGAAAGTTTTGTAGTTATGTAATATTAATAATAGACCATTTGTGTATTGTTGTCAAATACAAAGTTTATTTCATCTCAAGTACCTGTATGTATTTTCACACATGGCTAATACTACTCATGTAAATATCAACTTTATACTATTCAATCAATGAAATAAACAAGTTATTTGACAACACTACACAACTATTCTTTAGACTATATCAAATGTGGATTTTTATATTAAGACAAACTTGTATTATTAAGTATAATTTTACATGCGATAAAACTATTTGCAAAAATTACAGTTGGCCTTTTACAGCAGGTGACTAATTTATGCAGGTAATTTATATACTAGATTATTTAGAACAATCAAAGATAGTCTCTTTTATACAGTCATTATATACAAACCTGTGTTAGGCAGGTACACAAGGGAGTAACAAATAGTGGCCTTGTAAGACAAGTGGCTGTTTAATACAGGTATTTATCTGATTTGGGGGAACAGAAAAATGGTCCTTCAAGACAGGTGTCTGAATAGTAAAAGCTGAACATTGTAACAGGTTTGACTGTATACTATTAGTATTTAGAACTACATGTATGTGATGACAGTTCCTTTTAAAAAGGTGGCTGCTTCCTACAGGTTACAGGTTGCAACTTATGTTTCAATATGTGACTGTGAAGATGATGTTTTTGAAATTTTACTGAGAATTCTCATTAGTACATCACTGTATCATGACTGTATGCTATTAGTGTTTTGAACTATGTGATGTCAGTTTCTTATAACAGGTGGCTGCTTCATACAGGTTACAGGTCGCAACTTATGTTTAAATATGCGACTGTTTGTGAAGATGATATCTGTCACTCTGTACTGAGAATTCCCATTAGTACGTCACTGTATGATGATAGTTTCTTTTAACAGGTGGCTGCATTATACAGGTTACAGGTTGCAACTTATGTTATAATATGCGACTGTTTGTGAAGGTGATGTTTTTGACATTGTACTGAGAATTCTCATTAGTACATCACTGTATGATGACAGTTTCTTTTAATAGGTGGCTGCTTCATACAAGTTATAGGTTACAAGTTAAGTTTTAATATGTGACTGTTTGTGAAGGTGATATCTGTCACACTGTACTGAAAATGCTCATTAGTACATCACTGTATGACTGTATGCTATTAGTGTTTAGAACTATGTGATGGCAGTTTCTTTTAACAGGTGGCTGCTTTATACAGGTTACAGGTTGCAACTTTTGTTTTAATATGCGACTGTTTGTGAAGTGATATCTTTCATGCTGTATTGAAAATGCTCATTAGTACATCACTGTATCAGTATGACTGAATACTAAATTACGTATTTAGAAATATGTGATGGCAGATTCGTTTAACAGGTGGCTGCTTCATACAGGTTGCAACGTATGTTTTAATATGTACGACTGTTTGTGAAGATGATGTCTTTCACACTGTACTGAAAATATGCTTATTAGTACATCACTGTACATGTATTGTGGCAGTTTCTTTTAACAGGTGGCTGGTTCATACAGGTTGTAAAATAATGTTCTAATGTACAACTGTATGTGAAGGTGATGTCTTTCACACTGTACATACTGAGACTACTCGTTAGTACATCACTGTATGACTGTATACTATTAGGTATTTAGAACTATGTGATGGCAGTTTCTTTTAACAGGTGGCTGCTTCATACAGGTTGTAAAACAATGTTCTAATATACAACTGTTTGGGAAGGTGATGTCTTTCACACTGTTCATACTGAGACTACTCGTTAGTACATCACTGGCATTTCCAGTTGTCTTCTGCGAATTACTTATCTAGTTGTCTTCTGCTATCTGCACACATACATACGCACAGCACACACGCATTAGCATGAGCAGCCATTAGCATGAGCAGCGTTCCACTCTCTGCCTGCCACTGGTTGAGAGGGCAGGCAGGCAGACAGACAGGCAGGCAAGCAGAAGAGGCTGACATACAAAGACTGGGTGCTGTTTTGGGATGGCTCTGTGATGCTCCGGAGATGGCTCTCTGCCAGGTAACAGTGTCCTGCGCTGTCTTACATCTCATCTGTGTTCTCTGTTCCCCCGCCCCCCTGCCATCCTGCTCTCTCAACGAGGTGAATCTAGGGCACAGCTGTTTTCTTATGTGGCTCACTCACCTCTTCTCTGTTGGAAGACATGTTTCTGCGAAGATGCCATATCATTGAAATTTTTATATAATTTTAATTTTGTTAAAAATGTTGGTTTGTTTTAATGACACCAGGCAGTGGAGCAAGTTGATTAATAATCATCGGTCATTCAATGTCAAATATAAGGTTATGTTGACACATGGTCTTGAATGAAACCTGTTGCCACATATGCTACTCAGAATTCTTACCAAATACATGTAATAGCAAGGGTATTTTATTTGCATTTCCTCACTATAGACAGAATAGCATACACCAAAGCTTTTCATGAATCTATAGTGGATCACTGGTTCGAACAGAAAATGGTCAAATAGGTCCACTGTGGAGTGTCAATCCTTCAACCTCTCGAACCCCAGGTACTGAGTGACAACCCGCTCGCGTTTAATCTTGTTAGTAAATTCAGGTGCGGCCTCAGGTATTTTAGCACAGGGATCACATCACTTCAGCACTCTATAAAACATCCTCTAGATGGATAAACACATTAAAACCTATTTCAAAGTTTCAATGACCTAAAACTAAAAGATAAAGGTTTAATGTACTATAATAAGGCCTTAAAAATGTGTTTCCAGTTTCCCGACTGAACTAATTGTATGCCGCGACCCCAAAAATTAAAAATATAACATTTCTTGAAAAAACAAAGTGGGATGGGGGAAATTAGCATATTTTGAATGAAAATTAAATGATTTTTTATTATTCTCATAATCTGTTCATCAGTTCTTATATTATTTGTCTCCATTTCTCTGTCTCTCCACCAACGCACTCACTCATCTGTCTATCCATCTGTCCGTCCATCCATCCATCCGTCTGTCAATACATCCATCCATCCATCCATCCATCCATCCATCCATCCACCCAAATCCCATTCATCCACCCATCAATCCATCCATCCATCCATCCATCCATCCACCCATCCATGCATCCACCAGTCCAGATGGAATGTTTACTGCTTACTGAGTGAGGACAAGAGGACGGTGGGCAGACATGACCAAATTAGGAAGCGTGCGCAGGTTTGAGGTCTGTCACTACAGGATGTTCCCGACTGCTACTTGCTACCTTGTCTCTCTAATCTGGCCCAGATGCAGTCTCTCACAGCTGTTTCTGTGATGTTTATAAAGAAGCTGGCTTTCCTCTCATTGAATGGGATCCAAAGATTATGGGCTTCACCTGTCTTCCTGGCACCATAGGTCATGAAAGAATATGTCTCCAGCATCCTGTACATAACACCAACAGCTATTTTTACATCATGTAAATGTACAAAGCCCGTCAGAGATAACTTTGAATTGGGAGGGGCTCTTTAGAATAATGTTTGGGGGACAGGGATGGGGGTGGGGATGCATAAATAATTATAAATAATATAAAATATTATTAATGTGAAAAAAAATTTCTGTTAAATAAATTATATTGATAAAAATAGCATGTTTTATAAAGTTGGGGACCCAAATACAACCTACTCTTAATTGTAATGGCCATAAAACATAAACAGCCATTTTTTATCATGCATTACCGGTAGGTATTTGGTAAAAAGAAATCATCATTTGATTTTTAGAAATTGTGTCATGTAAAAATTTATAATGTAAAAATATATATAAAATGTCCACTGATACATGCTTTCCTGATCATTTAGGTTATTTTATTGTTTTAATGAGTTAAAGCATTCTGTTTACATTAAAGTACTTTAAAATATATAAATGAATACTATATATTATTATAACCTAAACACTGGATCACGCATTGATTTTTGTCCTTTGTTTTAAAACTGACCTTTTTATTTATTAAAATGCATAGAGGATATTAAACGAGCTACCCTGTAGTATCAAGTTTACATCCCAAGTGAAATCATTTTCATTTGTCACGAGCTTTAGCGAGTGACTAAAATGAAAATTATTTCACGAGGGACGTA
>JAULBR010099700.1:0-11331 GCA_032355825.1 Melanodrymia aurantiaca
CTACACCATCTTCCTCTGAGCTACACCATCTTCCTCTGAGCTACACCATCTTCCTCTGAGCTACACCATCTTCCTCTAAGCTACAGTAACACCATCTTCCTCTGAGCTACACCATCTTCCTCTGAGCTACACCATCTTCCCCACAGCTATATCATCTTCCTCTGAGCTGTGTCATCTTCCCCCAAGCTATATATATCGTCTTCCTCTGAGCAATATCATGTTCACTCACAGCAACATTGCACCCCATTTAAAATAAAACATTAACAAATCAAACAATGCAGCTCTTGCCGATTGGTGTTCTTTCTTAATTCATCTGTAATCTAAGCCCCCCAGGGGAACACTGAATCCATTAAGCTGGCCTGATCTTGTTGAATGCAAAACACTTCATTCACTGTCACCGTCATATTTCAAATCAACCATTACTGTCCGATTCGTGCGTTCGTGGCGATATTCAAACCTAAAAGACTTGATGAATTTAGTGCTCAGCAGAACTAAATCTAAGCGCCTCGTTAGACAGTTGAAAAAATCAATTCCTGGGAATCTTACCATTTTTTGTTCTTCAAATTCATCACATGTTGCTGTAGACTCATTACTATTAGGAAATTAATGTGTCATCAGATATTAATGGATTGGAATAAAGGTTTAACACTAAATGCATTACGATTAAAACACAGCAAATAAATTATTATGCAAACATGCACATCAAACTTAACTTGTCAATTTTCACTCCTTATGCAGTAAAAGTATGTCGAACGGATATAAGAGCTCTTAATACATGTATATTCCTGTTCTTTAAGTGGACAACAAATGTAGCTGAGAAATCGCAACATATCAACAAGCCAAACATCTTAACTCGCATAAAAATTTGTATCTTAATTAAAGAAATGTTTGCCAAGGTATGTGGAACAGATATTGCTTTTAAATCATTGTTTATACTGACACTATTGCCGTTTTCTGATGTCCTTTATTTCGCTGACGGAATCCGTATATGAAGAAAAAATTACTTTTTGCCGAATTACGTTAAACAGATATTGGTTTTGAATCACCGCTTATACTGACACTATTGCCATTTTCCGATGTCCTTGTCTGTCTCATTTCGCTGACAGAATCCGTATATGAAGCAAAAAAACTTTTTGAGAGGACGGAATCCAAATATCAAGTAACAAGCTAACGGAATCCATACTTACGTTCAATATCGCGAGCGTTCTGCTACAGAGACAAAACATTTTGACACCGGTATTTGCATCTACATTAAATGATTGTGATATGATAGTACACGATCGGTACCAGTCACATACAGTGTAGTTCCAGAGTGCTCGCGCTGTTAAACGTAAGTCATTTTTACAGTAACAACGATTTATCCCATGTTCACTGATCCTTTCGTGTCTTAATTCATGGTCAACAATTTACTACCGCTGTAACCCTGTAACCAGGAAATCTGTGCAGGACAATAATCAATGTGTTTAATGTGGAGAAGTGAAGAGAGTGTTGTGAAAAGGATATAGAGTTAAGACAATCGTATGACTGATCGATGCCGATCACACTCATTTCTCATCAACTCGTCGCAAATCTACAGCTTTTCCAATACTCTCATACCTTCCCGATAATCCCTTCATTTTTACAGAGAATCGCTCACCATTTTGGCACAAAAATTGGAATCTCGTGATGAAGCCATGCAGCCAGTCACACAAAAATGAATTTGCGTATAAACAGAAGCGAAAACACTGTCCTTGTTTGTCTACATAATTGTATACATTTATTATATGACTATAAATAACAGAAATGTCAAAATGTCATTATATTATATAAAATTGATCACCGAAACTGGAACCTGGATAGTTAATACATGGTCTAAGGTCACACTATTGCATGGAGATGCAGAGTCCCTGAGCAGAAACTTTGTGAGCGATGGTCTTTAAGAATAATTATATAAGTTTAAGCCATATTCAATTTATTATAATTTATACAAGTAGCAGGCAAAGTATGTATTGCTATGTCAAGAGTGTATTGTTATACAAGTGTGTATTATTATGTCAAGAGTGTATTGTTATACAAGTGTGTATTGCTATGTCAAGTGTGTACTGAAATAAAAGGATGCTATCTAATTGGTAGGTTATGAGTCACCATGATTCATTCATCAATCTCTTCAGGCTTGTCAAACACATAAAATCAATGCACATAAAATCAGTTTCTGATGACAAATTATCGGTATTTTGTACAGAACCAATCCATCTCATACCAGTACTCAATTTTATAAAATAAAAATTTGCCTTCCATACCCAGATAGTTTGAAAAAATAAAAATCCACACTAAACACAGTGATTATTTGAATGAACATATTTTAACATAATTCCAAACCATTAATTAAATTACTGTCTACAAATATTAATCCTGTAACAGTTAGACATTGGACACATGCGGTGATTAACATCAGTTTACTCAAATAACATTCCTCTATTAAATTTCAATACAATTACATGCAATTTCTTTAAATATATAATATTAAATATTTAATAGTAATACTACATGAACATATTAAAATTCAATTATCCATCAATTGTATTATTTTCCTCTTCAGAATATTGGAAGAGAATTAGAAAAAAGTTGAACCACGTCACTCAATGAGTATTAAGGAGGTAATCTTCGTTCTGACAAAAAACAGAAGTTATCACAACTGACATTACCGTGGCACTGCAAACCAGGCAATGCAATACTGGTATAGTGTGGATCTAATGTTGCAGAAGGAAATTTCACAGTTGGTTTAGCAATGTAATAACTTGATTTAGAAATAATGACCCAACATGAGTTCCATACCATGCAACCTCGCAGGTTAGTGTTTCCCAATCTCAAAAACATGCTTAATTGAATTTTTGCAGAATATATATAGGTGCAAATTTGAGTAATCCTATTGAGAGATCTTTCAGGAGGCCATGTGGTTTCCGTGTTTATCTAGTTACCACACAAACATGATTCATTATTAGTGGATGTTTCTCATTTTTAAAGATAAAGTCTGTTTGGTTAATGAGGCCACTGGAACACATCTATTATTAATCGGCGGTTATTGGATGTCAAATGCACGGTTAAATATCGACACTTGGTCATAGAGGAAACCCGCTTGCCACCACATAGGTAATGTATTAAACTGTGAAATATTGTTAAAAATTTGCATATTATAAAAAGTTCTATGCTATTATTCGAAGAAGAGTAGCAAGGGATCTTTCTATAATGTGCACATTTTTTACAATATTTTATGGTTTAATGCATTACCAGTAGTTTAAAATATACAGATTTTGAACAATATATTTTGAGCTACATTAGTCTACAGCTTGGGGAAAGACTAATGAAGAAGCATGTAGAAGTAGCTTCATCTAGAGAGATAAAAGAGCTGCATACAGATGAATTACACAGGAAGATGTCATTTGATGCCCTATGATCCTGGTCTGGCAAAAGGGCATACGTAAGCAAGTACATGATTCTTCTAAGTGTTGATCAAACAATGAAAAGGTCTGTTGGTGTCAAACAGGCATTCTTTTCCTTTTTCAAAAGTGATAAATCTTCAGCTGCCAAATTAAGACAGCAGGATTACTGTAGAAGAGATTTTAGCATTACAATTTTAGCATATCTATACTGTTCAGTACCTCGAGATGTCAAACACAGCCCCAGTCATTACATGATAATAGATGACGCCACGATGGCACACAGAGCCAGTCAAGGACTTCAATATGGCTGCAGCTTTGACATTAAGATGTTTGCTGTGGGCCGAGTAAGGCGTGACATGGACAGAATTTGATTGTGTATGACAGCCAGTTACTAACTGGAAGTCCAAACAGTAAACACTAGAAGTAAACAGGCCACGTTGATCTGGTTTGTTTGGGAACATGAGGAGATTTCTAACAGCAAGCAGACATCTCTTGGTCTGCTGTAGAAATAGGGAGGACAGGTTCATGCTACTGTTAAAACCAGAGACAGCAAGTTGCCCAGAGATTAAATTAAATCGTTCTTTTTTTTTTTGACTTGAATTTATAAACAATATATCTTTAGGAATAAAAGAAAGTGTAATATTGGGATTTTTAAACTATTATGACAAGTCGAGTAGACGATTGAAAAACAAAAAATAAAAATATGTGATCTCATAAATTGCCACGTTTTAATACCTGACATGAAGGATTCTGAATTATTACAAGGATGTAAAGTAATATAATTGGGATGTAATATTTTTATTATTACGTTTGATTTATAAGCATAATGGTCAACACATTTATCTTAAATGTGACAAACTAAAAAATATTTCTGCAATTATTTATTTCTTGATAAAATTGTATTTAATAATTAATACAGACAAATATTGAGCATTTATTTTATTTTCAAATCTTTCTTCTGACTATTTTGACTTATAAAAAGTCATTTGACCTAAAAATATTTCTCTGCACAAGGAACTAATGTGGCATCGTTTTTATAAAATCTGCATTTGGAGAACAAAAGTTTTAAAAGGGGCTAAAACCGATTATAACATTTAAATCAGAGCTACACCGTCCAAACCTACATGTGTGTAATTCATTTGAAATCCTTTATAAACCAGATTGACTTTATAATTCCCCAGCTGGCTTACTTTACCAGAAATACTCTGTCTAATCTGGCATGATGTCTTCACCAACACATTCTGTCAGTCCCACATGAATCCGGGTTTAGACATCTTCATTCAAAATCAATGATTACGCTTTATCTTGTCCTGTGTGGTTTTGACACCAATAGTATGGTTGGTTTTCACATATCGTTACCACGTAAGCTGAGATGATATACAACCCAATAACTTACTATGTACATGTGTCTAGTCCTGTGAATAAGAGCCATTTGACTAAAACAAGTACATCATAACATGTGTATTTAATATGCACTTTCTCACAGACTACGATAATACATACTCTGTATGAAGAACATTTTTGAAAAATCTTAACATCACAACTAATTCACTCAAAACTGCATGTATACACCATTCCGCCATGTAAATATGACAATGTATAATTATCAGTATGGGATATGCAACAATAATTAGCATTGTAATCTGCACAAAGGCAATTACACATCAATGTAATATACAGTTGAAAGCCAATTTGTTTTCTAATTCGCTAAAAGCTTTGGCAGATATAAGGCCAAACAAACAAATTACTTATTTCTAAAAACAAAGAACCTCTACCATATACAAAGATTTTTGTTATTTATCGAGTGGTTAAAATTACATGTAGAGATGGTTGGCATACTGGAAATAAACACTAGTTTTGTTAGTGCTAAATAGAAGAAACTATCACAAAAAACATTCTGACAACTGCATGCAAAATTTAGCACCGATTTGAATACAAATATTGATCAGATACCGAACAACAAGCCATCTGGACTTACAGTACATACAGCACACGATCGAACTGTACACTTTCAAACCTTGCTTTCAGACCCCTTAATAACCAATACAATCCATTGAAATGCCCGGGTTCAAAGTTGAGCACAATCGACTTCAAAGGACGAGAAACAAAGACCGGTTCGGAATCACAAAGTCCTATTCAGTGTGAGAAATTGATTTAGCATAAATAATAGGACTCAGTAGTACGCATGCTGCTTCAGCTCATTTGTATAACTTCTGCCCCGAATCCAAATCTAAAGAAAGACTTGCAAAATGGGATAATTAATCCAAATAATGGCTACAGTTGATCTAATATTTTTAAGCAATATCAGACAATATTGCATTAAAAAGTGTTTTTTTTCTCACAGGACTTGGATGAATTAAAACGATTTTGCATTCAGAAAATTATTTTAGCTTTAGGCAATGCCGGTAAGGTTGGGAACACAATGTCATTGTGAAGACCATATAGAACGCAGTATTATCCCCATTTACACTATAATTCCGAACACCTGCGGGGAAAATAAAGAAATAAAAATTATTGTCAGGGGATTACGGCAACACAAGTATAATCAGTGTAAATGATGTATTTCATTAATAATGAGCAATACTATTAAATGTTCAGTCATTTTAATTTTTAATTGCTTAATTTTGTCAAAAACATAAAAAGTTATATTCATAACTTCATGTAACACTAAAGTAATAAAAAGTGGGGAGGTTGAGTAATACATGTATAACATAAATAAAAAATGTTTGAAAAAATTGGTAAAAAAACAATTGCTAAACATTTTTATATAAAAATATTATATTTGTTATAAGTGGGTTAGCGCATAGGTCTATAAATAGCCCTTCTGCCGAACATCCGATCCCTATGCATCTTAAAGACTTTCAGTCACAAAGTTTGGTGCAAAACATTTCAAATCCAATTTTACTTAATATAACAACATTTTGATATTTTTGTTCATGTTTATAATCATATTAATAAACATATGCAAAGAGGTAAACAAAGAAAGTATTGTCTGTTTATATGCAAATCAATTTTGGTGTCACATGGTGGAATTTTTCATGCCAAAATGGTGAGTGATTCTGTTTAATGTAAACCTCTTTAATACTTCAAACAGAAACCTGACTCAGATGACAAACTCAACTCAAGCCTCACCCATACAGACACACCCTGCAGACATACGAAACACACTCCCCAAGCAACACTTTTAACTGTTGACAGTACCAGCAAGCATATGTCAGATGGTATTAACATCACTCCATCATAAACTGATGGGGGGTCTACATCACATTGGTGAAATATTTATGGGAAAATAGGCTTTGCCTTAATTAACATCAAATGTGCTCTCAACAGTCCTCAAGCTAACGGTAATGTTGTAAAGGGCAGAGAGACTCGACTTCAATGGGTGGTAAATATCTCTTCATGCATTGTCCTTTGTGTAAAAGATGCAGCATAAGACAAAGGCCCGGAGTACTGCAGTTGTCATGTGTGCTCAATAAGGATGTCTTTGAGATGGTATTGGAGGGGAAGGGAAGTAGAGAATGGTTATGTGTGGAATGAGATTTGGTATTTACTAATGACAATGCTCACGGTTTGCCATCAATGACACAAATGCACTCACTTGCTCACTCACACGCTCACTCATGCACCCACACACACACATGCGCCCTTTCACATATTAATTTTGGGTCAACATTTTGCAAGTTATGCTTAGGATAGTGCACATAAAAGACCCCTTGCTGAAGTGGCGACAGCAGGTTTCCTCTGTGACCATGTGTCAATATAACCATGCATCTGACATCCAATAACCGCTGATTTATAATCGATGTGTTTCTAGTGGCATCGTTAAATAAAACAAACTTTATTTTGTTTAAATAATAATTCAGGGGAATGGCATATTTCTCTCTCTACATATTACCCTGGATCCTCACTGTTATGTAGTAAATTAATAAGTCTAAGTTAAATTTAAGGAACTAAAATACAAGATGGAGTTCGATTGTTTGACACCACTGGGGCACATTGATTGGTACAGATAAGAGTTGCATTGACACATGCTCTCACAAGTTACCACATAGGCTACTGTTATCAAATAACAGGAAGGGGTCTTTTATGTGCACTTTCCCACAAACAGGATAGCATACCACCACATTTGATGAACCAGTTGTGGATTACTAGTTGGACTGAGAAGTTTTCCAACAGGTCCACTGTGGATTGATCCTTCGACCTCCCGAACCTCATGTGAATGCTCTTGTGCTGAGCTACATCCAGCACTCGAACTATAATAATGCATATAAATTACTATAATTGAACCGGCCTCCATGATGTAGTGGTTACCACTTGGCGCTTCGGGCTAGAAGGTACTGGGTTCGAATTCCATCCGTGGCATATGAATGTTTAATCCCAGTACCGATTCCAACTCAGATTGAGTGCTCCACTTACACTGACCAGTGTCGACAACTGATTCAACAAAAGCTGTGGTATGTACCATCCTGTCTGTGGGAAAGTGCATATAAAAGATCCCTTGCTACTTATCTATTCAGAGTAGCAGGTTTCCTCTATCATATTAACACTAAATTCTGTTCTGGACAGGCAGTCGAGCCAGCTGGACTGCATGCCCATTACAGACGTGATTGAACCTTAGTTAGATATAAGCACGTAAATAAGTTATGACTAACTAACTGTAATTGAATTATAATAACTATAAATGTTTTTAATGGTTTAATATTTACAGTTTCTCATTAAAAACACTTGTATGTACAACTATTTACAGTTTTACACAACAAACAAATACATACATATCCACCACATAGACTAAACACTTTTTTTTAAGTTACATGCATGGGTATGTTTGAGTAAACTTCAAATGTTTTTAATGGTTTAAAATTTACAGTTTCTCATTAAAAACACCTGTATGTACAACTATTTACAGTTTTACACTACAAATACATCTACCAAACATTTACAGTTTTACACAACGAACAAATACATATACATCACATAGATTAAACACATTTTTTTATTAAAGTTACATGTATGGGTATATTTGAGTAGAAGCCAGTTTTTCTAACCTTAATAATCAATCAGTGTAGCTCAATATATACAAAGTATACCAACAAATATGTCTTGCATGCTTTTCTTTTAGTTTGTTTGTTAAGATTCGAGGAAGTTATTAACAACTGTGATACGTAACTATGGAAGTCGAAAAAGAATAATAATGTGTATACTTTTCTTTTTAGTGTGATTACAATCTGAAAATTCCATTTTCTTGGAATACTGTTTGACTTTAGCCAATCAAACACAGGTGGCATAATTTTCTTGAAATTCTGTTCGACTTAGATCAGTAAAATCTAAATGGATACATCAAAGTCCACCCACATTGGCGAGCCCCGAAAAAATATATCAATTTAGGCCATTTTCAATAAACATTACATTCTCAACAAATACAACTAAATGTAGATCTATATAAGTTGTCCATTTGTTTGTCTTTTGTGAATACATCGGAGTACTGTTCATAATAATCAGCTTGTCTATAGGTATCTAATGTATTTATTATTCAACACATTTTGACTCTGAATTTGAGTAACATGATTATTTTAACTGACTGAATCTGAGTTAGACACAATATGCATGTACTGTATACGACACCAAGGTTTTCTTCCGTTACCCTGCATGCTGTCTGTGAGGCATGTTTATTTTGCCTTTTATACTATTAACATGTTGACTTTGAATTTGAGTCACATCGTTATTTTACATAACTTCGAATTTAAGTCAGATATATTAATCATGTGTATGGTATTGAATTTGAGTTATGTGTACTGTATAAGCTTTCTTATTATTAAACCAGTAAACTTTGAATTTGTTACGTTTTTTTTCATAATTGACCTTGAAACTTAGCTTATTACGGCCATTATTAGTACATTTTAGTTTGTGCATAATCTGACAAAACGGTTGGGGGTGGGCTACATAATTCCATTACACAATTAATAGCTGTACTAGCATTACGTAACCCCATTTTGGCAGATTACACACAACTTAAAGTTTCTTAATAATGATCTTAGTAAACTAACTACATGATCTACAATCTGCAAAAATTGTTGCATTAAACCAAATGTTTGTACCACGGAGTGGACATTTTAAATTTTAGTCACATTGTTAAAATCTTTTCAATTTGAGTCGCATACATTCTAAAGGTTTAACGTGTTTATTATTCAACACATTTTTACTTTGAATGTGCGTAACATGATTATTTTAACTAACTTTGAATCCGAGTTAGATACATTATACAAGTATATGGTGCCAACGTTTTTGATATTTTATTCTGCATGGTGACTGAATTTGAGTCATGTTTATTTTGCCTTTTATACTATTCAACATTTTGACTGAATTTGAGTCATATGGTTATTATTAAACCAGATGACTTTTAATTTGTTACAATGGCTGGTTTTTTAAAAACTGACCTTGAAACTTAGTTTCTACAACCATTTTTAATACATTTTAGTTTGTACATAATTTCATTACACAATTAATGGATGTACTAGCATTACGTAACCCCATTTTGGCAGATTACACACAACTAAAGTTTTTTAATAATGATCTTAGTAAACTAACCACATGATCCATTCTCAGAATGATTTACAATCTGCAAAAATAGCCACTGATTTTGAATCCATGTCCGACATATTACACAGGTGCCAAGGTTTTGACATTTATAACTACATGTTGAGTTTAAGTCATGTATATTTTATAAGAAAACATTATTACACATTTACTGTGTTTTTTATATTAGCCAACTACTACAACTATGTTTAACTTTCTCGAATCTGAAATAATAATCATTAAATTGCAAGAAAATTGTGCAAGTCATTTTCAATCAATGAGGAAATATAACAATGAAGCCCTAGTTCATAGAACCTGGCTAGTTGTAATTTCAACTTGTACTTTTAGCAGATTTTTTTTTTTTTTAAATTTTGATACATGGTCAAATATTTTTTAAAAATCAACTTGGTATACTATTTAAAAACCCCCACAAACACCCCACTTTAGAAAGGCTTGTTAATGACTTCTAATCAAAGATACCTGTTGATATGTTTGGATATTTGGTGTAATAAAAAATGCATCCGTTTATCAAAGTTTTTCATGTGGTTGGATCTTATCAACCTCAATGGTCTTTATTTGACCGTTGTTTGAAGTGATTTCTGAAAGGAAAAAAATCTGTTATTATTAACAGTGAATAAGAACACAATGATGCATGAATTTTGAACATTCAAATACAGTGCCGAGTGTGCCATGAAATATAGGTCACCTTTGATATACTGCACACCAACAAACATCTCATGATGTACTACCATACTAAGTATGAAGATCTTGCGTCAAATAGTCAAAGCAATATACATTGTATCATGTAATGCTGAGAGTTTCATGTAAAGTAGGTCGTGTCATGACCTATGGTACTGTACACTAACATCCCACGGCGTCAGATTACACAGACGTTTTCAGTAGGACTCGACAACTGAAGTGAGACGTTGATTTTGTGTGTAGTTTGTAACTTCCATCAACATAAGATCCAAATAATTTAAAGCATTTGCCAAGTAAAGACACATCAGTCAATCAGCGGCCGCATTAAACACAGGAAAAATCACGTGAATCCATGTTGAAGGGGCAACATGATGTTCCTTTAAATAATTTAACAAAATTAATGCTGATTAATCTTCCAGCAAGTAGATGCTTGACATGTTATCTTACGACATGGTTTGATGTAATGAAGACATGAAATCTCTTTTTGCTGGTGCCATGAAAATAGCTTATCAATAGAAGCAGATAGGCACCGTGAAGAGGAAGTTTGCAGTGGTAAACACCTGATAGTCCAAGAGCTACGGCACTTTTATTTACACGTCTGAGGCCAAAAGGTCTGATCAGGTTTTCTGAATCAGATGTT
>JAULBR010099711.1:0-11329 GCA_032355825.1 Melanodrymia aurantiaca
TTTTTGAATTTTAGATGCCATTTCCTGCATTCTGCTGCATTTTTAATAATATTTGTATACAAACAAAAAGGGCACTTTAACATTTTGAGGGCACTTCTAAAATTTTAGGGGGGGACACGTCCCCCTGGTCCCCCCCTCTGGATCCGCCCATGGCAAATGACTGAATTAATTCAGCCATCTGATTTTTACATTGTAATTAATTATCTTATATTATATGACGATGTCTGTACAGAAAATCAATACGGTTATTGGAATGGACAGGTTCATGTTTTACTAAGGGTTTTAATGCATATGGGAAAATTTGAGACGAACAAATTCAGCCGGTTTTGATAGGATATTGGTATATTTTGGATTCGGTTTTGACAGGTTTCACTGTATTACATAGTTTAAGTCCCGTGTAAAATCATTTTCATTATAATCACTCACTAAAGGTTGTGACAAATGAAAATATTTTCACTTGGGATTTAAACTTGATAACACATGACAGCTTGTTTATTATCCTCTAGCATACGCAATCACAATACTAAATATACGCTGTAAAAAAGTGTAAAATTCTTTCAGGTTTCATTCCATGTGTTGTGGTTGGTGTGGTTGGTATCGGTCATGTTCCCGGTATTGTGGCAAACTGGGCCACAGAACAAAGTATTGAAGAAATCATGATGTAAGTATTGCTGAAGTATTTTTGTTAATATTGGATATTCTTTGCTTTTTTCGCCTTGCTATCCATTCTTCTCCACTTCTATATTGGTTTTTATTTTTGGCGAAATGATCGCTTGATGAATTATCGCAGTTCTCAATGTAATGAGTCCGTGGAAATTGCAATGCATGGAATGTGTTATGCCTGGATCTATCATATATTTTACTGTGCATAGTTATGTTAATGGCTATCACCAAAATATTTCCTAAAGATGTGTTTTGAATAACTAAACCATCTCATACATGCCAGAGCTAAGTTGCGAATTCACTGTGTTCATCACGATATTGAAAATGACATCATGGTATAAAATGAATGAATTATTTTAGGCTTTTTGTACTTTTTGGAGAAATGCTCCCAGGACCCTCGCTCCCCCGTTACCTGTTTCATACCTACAGTGCTCACTGGATCAGATTTTTACCTTAGTCCTAACTCAACAACCTGTTCACAGGCCTGTTAATACATCCTAGTTACAGATGGTGTTTGGAGTAAATCACAGAGAATATTTTATGATACATGTACATAAGTAATCCGTCACCAAATAAGACCACATCTGCAATTGGAAAGCCACCAAATTGGAAAACCATTTAGGTTTTCTCTAAATAATTTTAAAATAAAGTCTATGTACATGTGTAAGTTTCAATACCTTGTTCATCTTGTTTGTTGATGTCAGGTTTTTCATTTCCTCTCAAACTAAACTCTTATAAACATCCTGTTATTTTCCATTGCAGTGTTCCAGATCCATCAGTATTATCCAAAGTAATGCGGTGGACGTTTCGAGCTAGTGTGTTGGGCATAGTGTCTTGGGGCTGCTATAGGATATACAGATTCACAAGTATTCTAGTCTTTTAGATTGCAGATGGACAAAAAAGCATATACTGTTTGCAGTCAACAATTGAAAACAAATTGGTTTTGTTTCATCTTGTCTGCAAGTACCATCGATGAAACAACCACTAATAGTTTAATACCACAGTGCTGTTCAAGAATTCCAGTCCTGAACTTCCACTTGAAATTTGATGATGAGCTTGATTTTGTCATGACAACTTACCTATTGAGCTTCAGCCACGTGTGTCTTAAGAATAAATGCTATGATAATGCATGCACCTTTGTGGATGTATTGCATGAGAATAATCAAATATTTGTCAGCATACAATATTAGCAAATTTAGAAAGACTTCAATATTTTTATGATGTTATTAAGAAAATATTACTATTTTATGTATGGAACACAAGACATGATAGCTCAAACTGTTATGCTTTTAATAGACTAGAAGAAAATGTTATTTCATCAACCAATAAAATTTTGCATTATATGCAAATTGAATTAGACCATAATATTTTACTAATTATTTGGGAATGAAATCGAAATACATATTATTATAATTTTGACAATGCTAGACAGTATTGAACTCAATAGTAGCTGTCTTTTAAAACAATAATAATTGTAATTTCTATTTTTTAAATATTTATAAATTATGCAACATTATTTTCCACACAAATGTACGGTTTTACAACTAGATTGGCTATGAACTTACAATATATTGGTTGTTTTTATATGTATATATAAGACATGCAGTTATTATATTTTAGATATCTATTTAATGTATATACAGTACATATTTATGTTTAAATTCTGAAATGTTTTGATATGTACTGCAAACGATTTCTGGGACATATTTGTATTATATAGAAATGAAAAAACTCCAACTTATTTGGAAAAGTGGAATTCAAACCTACTTCACTGATTGGCAGGGCACTTAACAGTCCAACACTATAACTGCTTGGCCAAACCAGCCATTCGTAAAAAAGAATGCCAGTTTAACCATGCCTATGATGTGTACTCACTACTGTCAAGAAGTCTGTTCGAAGTTAATGTAATACATAGTATTATCAGCAATGGGAGACATTCCTGACTTCCTTATAATGGCAATAGAGTTGGCTCCCCTTTAGTACTGATAGAGGGCCAACAGGGTGTTGAAGGTCTAGTAGCGACTTGTTTATAGTGACTACACTTTCTAATCGCGATTAACCACCTCTTTGTTAGAATGTCATCTTTTGAGAACTTCATGACCCCTCCTTGATTTGAACAACCAGGGACACAACAACACATGGGCATCATTATTTTTTAAACACACTTCTTGTTCCCTTCCAGTCTGGTCGATAGGTCTAACTACGTATTGCGCTGCAACACTGTGAAAGCAGATGAACTTCATCATAGGCGCCACCTATTTACTTTGTGCTAAGGGCAGATAACTGAGGAATATCTCCCATTGTTCATTTTCATCTGGGGACTCATTACTTTGATTTAATATCACTGGCACAATACTGTGCCAATACTGTTACAGTTATTGAGTGTGTGTGTGATATATCAAACAAGTCATGGTTAATCAGTATTTGTAGAGGCTCTGCTGAGATAAATACTGATTAACTAGACAAGGTTCATATGAATTATGATGTAAAGAATATTTAAGTTTGCAGAAAATTGATGTCACTAAACATATTGATTACCTGGGCAACATAAAATAATGTCTGCTGCTCCATGTAGTATAAACTGTAAACCAATCAAATTATTAATATTTGTAGACTACATATTAGTGATTAGTCAAACCAATCACCCACCCTATCATTACTGCCATATAATGTGCTTTGATCATACATACATTTACAACATAGATATCTAAATACGTGTAGTAATAATTATTTACATTTATAGTATAACAGCCCTATATAAGAATTGAGAAAGTTATGTTAGCATTTACTAACGTAAAGTTCTGTGGTTCATGAAAATTGCTTGTACACTTTTGTCATTTAAAGCTCTGTGCTTCCTACAGCTTACTTGTAAGCTTTGGCATTTACTTCAATGTAAAGCTCTGTGCTTCCTTTAGTTTGATTAAGATTTTGGCATTTACTTCAGTGTAAAACTCTGTGTTTCCTATGCTTTTGGCATTTATTATCGTCTAAAGCTCTGCGCTTCGTGTAAATTACTTGCACGTTGCTGGCATTTACATTCTCTTTACAAAATTGCAATTCAGTTGTTAAATATTCCACAAAAGAAAACAAGTTGTATACTTATTATATGATATAAAAACTAAGCACCCAGTGACATGTAAATAGTATTACCTATTGTTGTACATATTTCACTTATATGCATAGCATCTTGCCTTCTAAACAAATTGACAACCAATTTAGTAATATTTAGTAAATGAAAAAACACAAACAATGTGACTGTTTCTATTTTCTGTTTGTGAAGTTGCAAGTCATATTGTTTGGATTCTGATGGCAGATGCTCAAAAGCATGACTGAGCTACATGTATTGTTTTATCTGAAATTATACTCATTAAGTACTCTTACCGGTACGTGTATTATCCTACATTCAAATAAACAGATTTGTAATGATTGTACATCATGTATTAAGCATACACCATAAAAGCTTGTTTGTGAGAATCGGCTTTCAAATGGTGTGTGCTAATTTTGTGTTGGTGACTGGATTTTGTATGTTTATAATTCCAACTGTTTAATTTAGTTTATTGTGCCATCACTTTGTGAATGGCCTGTACAGTTACAACTTTTCATGTCAGACGTTGTATACATGTGTGATTATCTGATATCACTTAACACGACTGTTCCATCAAAGGCTGTGGTGTGGCTATCCTCTGGAAAGTGCATATAAAAGACTCCTTCCTGTTATTTAGTAATGGTAGCCTATGTGGTGGCAACCAGTTTCTTGTAATGACATATCGACATAACCATGTGTTTTACATCCAGTGGTGTTGTTAAACAAACAAACAAACAAACGTTATCTTTTTATCCGATAACATGGCGATTCCATTGGGTTTTGTTTTCATCATTTTGGTTAGTTAAGACAAAACACTGTTGCCAGATAATTCAACTGTTAGTAATTTCAATTTTTCAGTAAAAAAAAATTAATAAAATTTTATAATATTTGCATTTATTTATAATAATAAAGAGAAAAAGAAAAAATTTGTTGCGGATGGGACAAATACCATGGAATCGCACATCAGCAGAATTTAAGTACAGATGTTTACTGACCAATGTAAAAACAGCCAGTGTTGTATTTTAATAGCGTGTTTTCATTTCGTAATGTATTTCCAAGGTTTGCAGGATCAATCAAATAAATTATTAATACCTAACAATACCAGATTTATTATGATCTGGCCTCGAGCTTATAAACGTTTTTTCAGGCTAAATTTTAATAAAGTCTGAACTCCAGACTTTAACTCAGTTTGGACTTTATTAAGGTTTGAAGTCTAGACTTTAAAAATGTTATAAGTAACCATTATCTTTATGAAAGTCTGGACATCCACTTAAAGTTTGAAGTCTAGACTTTAAAAATGTTATAAGCACCAGTATCTTTATGAAAGTCTGGACTTCCAGGTAAAGTTTAAACTCTAGACTTTAAATCGTTTACTGGTATAAGCTCGGAGCCGGGTCGAAATTGCCAGTGGATATATATTTTTTATCCCTCATGTGATAAGACGGATATGTTTACGCAGTAACTACTGCTATTGTTCTCTATATATATATATATATATATATATGAAAATTGGCTTGTAAATGTGTTTCTATTATTGGGTGAAATTGTTATGATGATTGCAACTATGTTTACATAAAGTGTATTCCGCCTGTATCTAAGACAAAGTAACTGTGTATTAACTAGAATGAGACATGCATGTACATATACAAAGTACTCACTTTGTTACCATTCGTTTGGAAAGATGTCTATATCCTCGTTTACATGCTATCGTTCGTCTCCGAACCCACGCCCGACACGGTCAAAGCGCCTAGGTACACCTATGACATCATTCATAAATATCTGGAATCATTAGTCATTTAAAGAACCATCATTCACTGATTTTGGCACCAAATGTTTCCTCTGTTGTATTGCATAGAAATTTTTCTCAGAATTCCAGGTTGCTTTTTCACATGAGAAAGAAATTACCCACAAATTAAAATCATCATGAAAAAACATTTATTGTCACAACTTTTCAAATTTAATTTAGATATTTTTTTATAAAGACTTTTTATGATTAAACAAAAGTTTTAGTTTCCCTTGACAAACATATATTTATATGTGCATGGGTTCTGGAATCGTTAGATAATCTACTAGATCATGGGCTAGTGTTTTTTTTAATTCATTTGTCATGATTGAAATTTTACTTGCCCATATTTATGACAATAATATTTAAAATACCTCAACAAAGTAACCTGGTTTAACTTGGTACAGGGTATAATCTAGACTATTTTTCCAGGGTCCCTTTTTGTTTTACAAAAACCATGTTGGATAGAGAAAGGGGAAATTTGTTTGTTTGTTCGCGGTAGTCAACATTAGGATGTCTTATGTTAATTGGGTATTTTAAACCATGTGGTAGATTAACTAAACAAATTAATGCTTTCAAAAAAATTAGACACCCTTGATTCGCTCTTAAATCTGCTACACCTCAATGTATGCAATGAATACAATTTGTTTACCTTTTTTTTTTTAATTAGCAGAATGATGTTAAAAATTTACTAGTCCGAGTTCAAAATTCACTAACTGGGCATTATTTTGGTTCAGAGGTGTGTTTAGTGTTTCAGCCTGTGGAGTGTGAGTTTTCTCAGTGAAACAATTAGTTGGTTTTTTTACCTTGCCAACCAGTATTTCACAATTGGTAGATCAAAAGTTGTATGCACTTTTGTATCTATGAGAAAGTGCATACAAGATGCATTGGTGCTAACTGAAAAAGAATAGCTTGTGTTGTGTAAGCGAGACTTAGAAAGCATTTCATATCCAATAGTTGACTATTTTATCACTGTGCAGTAATGCACAGTCTTCTTAAACAAACAAACTTAGCTTTAGTAGGGTTAAATACATGCATGTATATTAAAATATTTCTAAATAAATATTGCAAGTTAAATAAATAATGTATTTTATGTACAGTTTTATGTTTTGATATACCCATGGATGAAATGTTGGCATTCCTAAACAGAAACATTATTAACTTAGAGATAGTGAAGTGACCTGTTAAGAACTTGATATTACAAATATTTACTCCACCTACATGTACATGTATATGAAATTTTAACCCTACTCTATGCATTGAGTCACTTTTGTATATGACGAGTTTTCTATATCACCCCTGTATACGTGCTGAAATACTCCTATGTAATGTTTGGTGTTTACCATGAGATAATTATGATAGAGTATAAGTTATTTTTATCTCGAATATATTATATTAAATGCATTAATAGTATTTGATACTTCTCACAATTAAACTAAAACAATTGTCTTGTTTCATACATATTTACATATACACATGTTGAGGCTTGAAAATATGCCAAATAGATAAAGAAAAACCATTCATTTATTGTTAATGTACAAATATTGATTAATGTATTTATTACTTGAAAATTAATGTTATAAGAACTTTTGTTTTATTATCTACATAAATAAATTATATTGGGTACAGCTGACATTATGTTTTGGCCTTTTGGCAATGGACTATGTCCAGTGTTGAATTAGTGGTTGGTGGGTGTGTGGGTGTACTTGATGGAAGACTGTGCCCAGAGATGGATTAGTCATGGGTGTGGTTTACAGTGGATTATGCCCAGTGTTGAGCTAGAAAGTGGACTCGGTGTGGCCGGGTGGCACTTGCCTTAATATTAAGCCGCTTCCCTCCATATGTGAAAAACAATAATACTTGTTCTTAAAAAACCAAGCAGACATCTATAGCTATGAAATGTCTTCTTCTCTACATACATGTACAATGTAGTAGCAAGAAGCCCACCGTACAAGATGCAACTAGAAATCCTCTGTGGACTCATTAGTGAAAGTTTGAGATCATTGGTTCAGCTTTTCATTCTTTACAACTTAAATGACAAAAAAAACCCTACCGTAAATAAACAATTAAAGGCAGACACAATAAACTTCACTACCCATACCATAACGAAGAAGATTACGACGGCACCTCATATAGAGATCTGGTAGAAGACTCACTGACTGATGTTTGTTAAACATAGCCTTTCAATATCTATCAGAATGCTCTGGTCTTACATGATGGAGCTGATAACATCCATGCATGAAGCTGGAGCACTCCCTGGTCTGGAAGATTGTTTGTTTAACGACACCACTGGAACACATTGAATATTTATCAGTGGTTATTGGATGTAAAATGTACGGTTATATCGACACTTGTTCACATAGAAAACCAGTTGTTGCCACATAGGCTAATCTACAATTAACTGCAAGGGATCTTTTACGTCCACTTTCCAACAGACAGGATAGCTCACACCACAACCTTTGATAGACCAATGGTGGAATACTGGTTGGAACAGGAAATAACTCTGGTCCCCTGAGGAGGATCGAGCCGTAAGCGGATGCTCTTGTGCTGGTCTGGAAAAGGTTTTCTTAAAAACAAATTAATCAACAATTTTTTCTTGTCAACCACCATGCGGATATAAACAAACGATTCAGTTGGATGCCATAAGCTTGGTAAGCACATTTGCTGGTGGAGGTAAAGAATACATGTCAAAAACATTCCACCTTGGGCACAGCTTTGGCTACAAACGGTGCTAAAATGATTCATCCTCGTAATCAGTGACTCCCCAGTGAATAGTAGGCCCAAAGGACATTTTCAGTTTGAATCTGACTACAACCGAAATCTATAAAAACATCGGTCTACAGTTTGTCAATGTTTTATGTTGAGATTAGAAGCTGAAGGAGATGTGGGAGTCGAACCTTAATACTTGCAAATGAGTTCATAGCCTTTTAATATGGGCTGTCACTGTAATATTGTCGCTTTTATTAATTGCCTCTGAAACTAAATGTCTAAAAATGTGACAGCTAAAATTGTATCTACACAAGGCAGATTTGAAGAGAACATGATAAAGACGAGATTGCATGCACTATAAATGACAGGCATTTTGCATATTAAATATTGCTAATAGGGATGTTTGTTTTAGACGCATATTTATACAGTAATAATCATAATAAAAAATGACTTATAATGACAACCATTAATCGCTGAATATCTACCATAGACTAGTTTTATTTATGCTTTGAGTGAGTGAAAAGTATTCAATAAATGCGACGTTCTGCACAAAAACGTACCCGGTATTTTAAAACGTAGATTAGTCATGTATGGTATGTAGTTAGTAATGACTTTTGGTACATTCAATGCCAATGGGTTATATGGAATAACGTAGCACAGTAGAACAGTCTATTGCACAATTTTCGTGACGTATTTCACATACCCATGTGTTTGTTCTAAATTTAAAATGTTGTTGAATGCATGAAAACAATGCCGTCTACACCTGGCAAAAAACCATTTGCACAGCCTATTCCTGAACAACTTAATGAGGTATGACGAAGATTGTCATACAATATTACTGATGGATAGTTGGACATAATTGAATTAGTTAGTCGTGCAACGTTGATTTTCGTTGCTAACCCTAATCCGATAGTCATTAAAGCTAACCATTCAAGTAACAGTTATACTGTATCACTTTACGGGTTTATCACAGCACAAGAGCATCCTCTTGAGGGTCGAATAATCTATCCTCCTCAAGGGGGACCTGCTTAGTTATTTCCCAATCCAACCAGTGATCTACGACTGGTTTAGTCCACCAACAGTAGACGTCTGGATATGTCTTAGATGCATAACAAGACATCGAACATCTATGTTTATCGTTGATGAACTACGACTGGTTGTGATGTATGCTCTCTTGTCTGTGAGCAAGTGCATATAAAAGATACCTTGCTGTTATTTGAAGAAGAGTAGCCTATGTGACCAAGTGTCAATATAACTGAATTTGACATCCAATAACTGCTGATATATAATCAGTGTTCCACTTCCAGTAGTGTTGTTAAACAAACTAACTTTTTATTTTTGTTTAATTATAACTTCTTTTTACTGCATTTCATTTCAGCCAGTTCCACCATCATCTGTTATAATTATTCATCCTGGATCGTACAACTTGAGGATAGGCCGAGCATCAGACACTTTTCCAATAGCTGTACCTCACTGCATAGCCCGAAAAAAGAAGTCTCAGTCAACGCCATATCAACCTGAAGCATGGCTGGCCAGACCAGAATGCAATGTAAGCTAGGCTCATTCAGTATTCCACAGGAGTCTTTTTATTACATCATTCCTCCTTTTCTCATGCCCAGGAGGAATTTTCTCAGGATTGCAAATACAAATTTTCTAAGAATAACAAAATTCCTATCTACATATTTAATTATGCAGATGCAATCTAATTGGATGATGCCTTCTGGACAATATCTTTAGAAAGTGATCCGGTTTCCACCAAATTATTACAGGAGACATCTCACACAAGTCCACTGTCCAAATTTAATGTTCAGAAAAATCAGCTTGTTGTGCAAGTGACACATCCACTTTCGTGGAACTCTATTGGTTTCTAGTAGGTTGTTCTTAATATGTCCAATATATATTACATGGTGAGGTACATGTTAAACTACTTTTACTTTTTTTGCATTCTGACAGCACTCCGATACCAAACAACAGAAACGCTTGGGTCTAAAGTCAGCCGAAGAAGCCCTGCTAACAAAGCCTACAGCTATAGGCGGATACAGACAACTAACTCCAGGCAGGGAGGTAAATTGAGTTTTTATTGTATGTGCAGATTATTAGCCCAGTGTGTTTTGGTATCTTTGATATTATATATTACTACAATTGTTCTATGAAACTAGAGATAACTGATGTTAATATTATGATTATTTTACAGCTGGCCAGCTACAACTGTTCTGTGAAAGCTGAAAGAACCGATGTTGTTAATCCTCAGAAGTGGACGACTACTGATAAATCTTTTATTGTTGGAGCAGATGTTAGTATTGTTTTTATTCACTTGCTATAAGTTGCTATATAGTTATTTGGTCACCATGGTTACACATTGTGGATGTGTGATCTTGCAGCACAATTTTAAGCTTTGGCTTTATATTTTATTTATTCTCTTAAGTTGTGGAATATATATAACACACCTGGCTAAACACTACTATCATTAAAAAGTTATTTTAAAAAATAACTAGCTATTTTGCATATCATAAATATTGTATACACATACAGTGGACTCTGTCTAAACCGGACTCTACAGTGGACTCTGTCTAAACCGGACTCTACAGTGGACTCTGTCTAAACCAGACTCGCTTCGTACCGTCCAAATAGTCCGGTTTACACAGAGGTTCATCCAGAGTTTACGTTCTCTAATATTCATTGCGTATGTTTATAAAATCTCTATTTTAGGCCCTGCTGATTCATCCCTCAAGTAACTATTCCTTGTGTGTGTTTATAAAATCTCTATTTTAGGCTCTGTTGATTCATCCCTCAAGTAACTATTCCCTGCACTGGCCAATCAGACGCGGTCGTCTCAATGTACACAGCGGGTCGAATGCGACGCTCAACTCTGTGCTTGCCGATCTTGAACTAATATGGCAGTTTGTGATAGAAACTCACCTCAACATACCTCGAAAAAACTTCCAGGTTTGATATTATTGATATTGAAAGAGACTTGCTGGTTGGCATATTAATCCCAGACAGTGCACTATATGCAAAACATTTTTATGGGCTATTTTCCGTTCCAGCCAGTGAAACACGTCTGGTTTATCAAATTCCGTGTTGTGTGC
>JAULBR010099722.1:206-11329 GCA_032355825.1 Melanodrymia aurantiaca
ACCACTACTAGTACACCAACCACAACAGGCGTATCATCAACTGGAAGTTCAACCACTACTAGTACACCAACCACAACTGGAAGTTCAACCACTACTAGTACACCAACCACAACTGGAAGTTCAACCACTACTAGTACACCAACCACAACAGGCGTATCATCAACTGGAAGTTCAACCACTACTAGTACACCAACCACAACAGACGTATCATCAACTGGAAGTTCAACCACTACTAGTACACCAACCACAACAGACGTACCATAAACTAAGTTCAACCTCTACGAGTACGCCACCCACAACAGACGTACCATAAACTGGAAGTTCAACCACTACGAGTACCACAATAGACGTACCACGAATAGACTAAAAAGATTTATGTTCGAAAATGGTTTATACTAAAAGTTAACTTGGACTTCTCCATGTGCAATATCCAACCAAGCATGTCCAGCAGGCCCGTACCCACCCTCCCTTACCGGTGACTTTTTATTTGTTTCAATATTAAACAAATTTTTTCATATCGCCTCATCATAAGCCTAAACGACCCACCCCTATTAAAATCCTGATCTGCATGTTGGAGAAGACGTTTTTGGAGTTTGACTTTTGGTTTATTATCCCAGTGGCAAGGACAAGTTTTTAGAATTTTCAAAATAAATTAAATCAATTTATGCTTTACGAAATTAAAGATGGCTTTTTCTTGTCGATGTGTGGCAGATTCAGAACTATTTGTTCAATTGTTTTTTAATATTTAATTCTGTATTGAATTATTTTCATTCACTCACAATTTTGTCACGAAAAGTACAATCACGTGACGATCGGCGGGAGGTTCTTTAAACACACATTAATAAAACTTTGCAAAGACAGATATTGACAATATACAATTTATTATCAT
The DNA here is from genome assembly GCA_032355825.1 of Melanodrymia aurantiaca. Classification (NCBI taxonomy): domain Eukaryota; kingdom Metazoa; phylum Mollusca; class Gastropoda; order Neomphalida; family Peltospiridae; genus Melanodrymia; species Melanodrymia aurantiaca. The sequence continues at coordinate 1,096 of JAULBR010099722.1, forward strand.
AATTAATTATTTTAATAAACAAACACGAATGTGTTTAAAGGACAATAAACACAAAAAAGAACATCTAGAATGAGCCTAAACACCATGCGTTTGAATTGATATATACAGTGTGTGTGTGTGTGTGTGTGTGTGTATGTGTGAGTGTATGTGTGTGTGTGTGTGTGTCAATACCGATCTCCGTGGTGCAGTGGTTAACGCCACGCACTACAGGCTGGTAGGAACGGTGTTCGAATCCCGCGAGTGGATCTCACTTTGCGACTCCAACCCAGAGTGAGTACTCCGCCAGGCTCAATGGGTAGGTGTAATACCACTTATACCGACCAGTGTCCATAATTGGTTTAACAAAGGCCATGGTATGTGCTAACTTGTCTGTGGGAAAGTGCATATGAAAGATCCATTGCTACTTATCAATATGGCGTAGCAGGTTTCCTCTCTCATACTAACACTAAAACTTGTTGTGGGCAGACAGCCGAGGCGGCTGGACTGTGTGACCATGGCAGACGTGCTTGAACCTTAATTGGATATAAGCACGTAAATAAGTTATAACTAACTAACTGTGTGTCAATAAGAGGGGCATACATAAAACAAAAAATAGCACCCTATACTATAGACAAATGTACTTTTACTTTCATTTCAAGCTGAACGCTAAAGCAGTATTAATTAGCATATTTACATTTCATGAACTGTATTCAGAGTGGTAATTATCACAAACAGACCAGAAATGGATGTTTTTCATTGACGCTGAATAAAATGCAAATTCACTATATAATATTAGATGTTTTAATAGACTGATTATAGGACTGTAACCAGGAATGCAATGTAACCAGGAGTGCAATGTATACAGGGAGTTTCTATTGAATACATCCTCCCTCCACAGGACTGTAACCAGAAGGGGTGTGTACACAGGGAGTTGAATTTCCCACCCCATGGCCCATACCCTGCCCAACCATTAGTCTAGTCGACAAGGTATGCTTTTTATCAGACTATTATAAAAGTTCCAAGCAAAAATTATTTCCTTGCTCATTGGCACCAGTTAGCCATTTAATTTTTGTGAAAGTTTCAACCTTAAAACCATATATAAAAATGTACAGTAAATTCTCCTGGTTCAGAAGTACAAACATAAAACAAAGCAAATTGTGAGCAAGTTTATTTAAGGTGAGGTCTAACACTACTTAGTCATAACATAGTTCCTGCACCATCAATTCTAAGCCACAGAACTAATTATGAAACTACAAATTATTGAAGTGTATGGAAAAGACTGGAAAAGAGAGCAATTTTAACTACCTATATTATGTACATGTAGGTAGGCAAAACATATAACACAATGATAGCCACAAGAAATTCCCATCAGATAGAGTGCATGTCATTTCAAGCAACCAAGGCATCTTGTTAATCATGTATAAAGAGCATAATCCAATAGGCTAGAGCTCATGCATACACGCTTAATATATTATCTCTACAAATATGGTACTACGCTTGAGCCCATCCAAAATATATAATTATGTACAATATGACAAAAATGTTAAATTATCTTATTTTTATGCCGCTGTATGGTATCCATACTAACTTTATATCACAGTACACGTTATAAAACATGAAAAAAAAACCAAAAACATAAGTTATATTATCATTAATACTTTTTCTAAATCCTAAAATTTGTTCACAAATCAAACCAATTGTTTTTTTTCAAATAATATTTCTAAGATATAATACATTATGTACAGAAATAGACAACATTTATTGAAATAAATGCTTAAAAAAAGCCTACGATACGATGGCCATTACAACCGAAGCACAAATTTAAAACCAGGTATAAATACAGGACAGTTGAGAAGAAAGCTCACTGCAAAAGGAAACCTCTCTAAAGCCTTGTCACCAGGGATGGTGATATTTTTAATCCTATGAATCCATTCTGAGACCACATCTGTTTACATATCAAGGGGAACTAACATCTTCCCCTTGTGCCATGGCTACCTCTTCAAACCAGGTGGGACTATTGGACCATTCGCTTTCAGTGGATTCAATTCGGTGTACTTTGCCAAACCTTCCGTGTCCACAATGATTTTGATAAAGATGACATCATCCTTGACGTAGCCCGAGTTAGAATCATCCAGCCGAGTGAGTGGTAGAAACAGCGGACAGCCGCTTGCAATATTCATCTCCGAGGTCGGCTTGCGGAACGAAGAACTTCCAGCATCCGGTTGAAACGTATCGATGACATGCTCCGTAAAGTTCTGATCGACGATCATAAGGGTTACCTTCTGACGGAATGGCCACGGCAGAAGAGCATCGTAATTTCCTCTCATCACGACGAAGAATAACGATATGTGTGCTCCTTTGCCGATTCCATCTCCGTTGAGATAGACCCTAGCACACATTTTATATCCCAACTTCCCCGTGTAAAATGCTGGGGAGTACAGACTGGTGATGCCACCTATCACAGCGTCGTGTCTTTTCTTCTTCACGTCCGTAATACGCCAGAGAAGTTGTCCGTCATAGCTCGCAAACTCCATACCTTGCATGCGCAGATCTTGCTCTGCCAAAGCGATCTCCTTGACGGCCAGATTGTGCTCCATCGTTAGAAGTTTGGCGCGGAACTCCTCCATCTGTTGGTTCATCTGTTCCAGCCTCTGCTGATGTCCGCTGCCCACACTTCGCTCCACAGCGGCCACTACCTCGACACACTTCTCTATCTCCCTGTGCAGCACACCCATGATGGGCTCAAACGATCCCACCTTGGCTTCGGTGACTCCCAGACGTTTCTGGAAGGCTGAGAAGTTGTTGATGCTCTTCAACTGAGTCTCGAGTCCATTAACCTTCTGCTCCAGCTCAGTGATGCCAGCAACAATTGCATTCATACTGGTCTGAGAGGAGTGATTAGAAACACCTTCGTTTATCTGCTGCTCCAGCTGGAACAACTTATCCATGACCCACGCCAAATGGGGGCCAACATTTTTGCTTAAATGTGCACCGAACCGAACCCAGGTCATCTGTAAAAAGAAAACAGTTGTTGTATTTTTTGTTAATTTGGACTTCCTAAATAATTTTTGTTTTGTGTTATCCTACTTGAATGAATAAATGAATACATGTTTAATGACACCCCAGTATCTGCTATTTGGTCTCAGAAAATGGTCATATAATAATAACAAATGATAAAAACCAGTGTATAATATTGACAAACATCACCTGAAGATTAAACTATATACAACATATGGTACAGGGCTAAATTATATAAAAATAATTTTTTTTAAATGAATATAGCCCTTTACCCTGTATTCTAATTTCTGGTAAATTATTTTCGTGGCTCAGCATCGATCAACACCTGAATTTTTATCCTCAAATTGATCACTGATTTACATTTTGAAACTATTACTGCATTCAAGTGGTCCAAAGTCTAATTTTAAAATACCCAAACACAGAGGTATTGAATTGTTTAGAATCTAATTTTGTTTAAACCATAATGACATAGTGCACATAAAAGACCCCTTGCTGTTATTTGGAAAGAGCAACCTTTGTGGCCACAGCAGATGTCTTCTGAGGAACAACATCCAATCGTTGCTGATTACTAATCAATGTGCTCTAGAGGTGTGGATTAACAAACATTATCTTTTTACAAACCGTTCGACTTTGTGTTCTCAAAGGAAAATGGTGTAGAGAAAGACATTGCCTCACCTCATCTGAATTTTTTTTTTTTAATCAAAATCTTTTTATTCTCATGGTAAGAACTTGTTCCACTATGCCACACTGATCTCCGTGGTGTAGTGGTTAGACCACTGGACTCGAAGACTGCTATGAAGATGGTTCGAATCTCGCTAGAGGCAATGGGATTTTTAATCACAGTTCCGGCTCCAACCTGGGTCAGTGCTTCGAAAGTCTCAAAAGGTTCGAGTACACCAATTACACCGACTAGTGTCTCACTACTGATTAACAAAGGTGGTGGTATGTACTGTCTGTGGGAAAGTGCATATAAAAAATCACTTGCTACTTATCAAAAATGAGTAGCGGGTTTCCTTTCTCATACTAACACTAATTTTTGTTATGAACAGGCAGTCGAGGCAGCTGCACTGCATGCCCGGTATAGATGTGCTTTGACTTCAATTAGATATAATCATGTAAATAAGTTATAACTAACTATGCCATATATATTTTTTCTTCCCATTTTGTAATAACCGGTATTATTGGCGATTCATAATTAGGCTAGGCTATAAACAGGTTTCCACAGAGCCATAAGATTTAGGAGCTCCCTACTCCTTACCTGTTTAATTAAGCGCATTGATATATTTTAAGGAAATTGTAAGCACTTTGATTTAATGTAACGGCCATAAATTCAGTTGTTTGTCCCTGTACAGTGTATAGTACATAATCTATCAAATTTGTACTCATGGATTTTACATAAAATTATATTATTGGTGAATTTTGAAAATATAAGCGCCTTTAAAAAATCCTGGGAAAAGACCCGTACAAACAGATACTTGAAAGAAGGCATTGAATTCTACAACATGTTGGTCTTCCATGCTGTCATAGGAAAACGACATCTCATCTGATCTCACCTGTTCTGGACATCCGAGGGGGCACTGGATAGCTCGTTTGTTGCACTCTTTCTGTATGTGGTCCTGCAGCTGCAATGAGAAAGCTAAAACTTAAACCAGGCAACTGTGATTGTTGGCAATAAGTTTCCAAGTTAATACAGGCAATTTATTACCCATATGGGCAAATAGATAGGAGGCAATAATTTTGTGATCTTTCCCTATGGATATCTCTCTAGAGATATAAGTTGTTGTGTGACGTCAAACGATTGTGTTATGTCATTTTGGTGTGTCGTGCAACGAGTTTTTTTGTTATTGGCTGCCTACAGAAAATTTCAATGTAGGCTCTATCATTTGAAAATGTACGAATTCAGAATGACAACAGACAATGGGTAATACATAGAATAACAAACTCGCTACTCATCAATAGTTTACTTGCACTCGTGAATCGATGTTCTTCTTCTCTCCCCAAAAGTTTGTGAAGGAGAACATCTCTCATTACACAACTCTGGGAGAATGACCAAACTATCGAGGAGAAGTCCTGACTGAAATATATAATTAATTACCTGTTCTCTGGGAATCTTTTTCTTCCCACAACTGTCGCATTTTGTTGGGTATTTGGCACAAGACCTGTTATGTTCCTAAAACACACAAATTGGTTTTACACATACACTGTTGATTACATTTTACAGAATGTACAAATGATCAAGTATAAAAACACTGAATTAATTTAAGCACTTCAATATTTTACTAAGGATGGTGGCCCTATCCACTTAAGGTTCAGGTAGCCCTCCACATGGGCATGGTCCTCCATCAAAGGTCGGGACCCAGTGTGGAGGCTGTATCCATGGGGAGACTTTTAAGCAGCAGATACTAAGAGTTTAAAGACCTCTCATTCACTGATATTGGCACCAAATGTTTCCACTCTTTTGTGCCAGCAGGCAAAGGATTAACCTTAGAAGTGTTCTAACTTTTCAATTCCGTATTTTCTGGAGGTATTTGTAAATTATGTTTACAAAGTTATGAATACTCGAGTTCAGACTAACAAGTGTTGACTGTGTGAGAAAAATGGCGCTAGGCTGTTCCTAACATACACTGGAAGAACATATTATAACTAATGCAGGGTTTGAAAAAAAAAGACTTTTTAATGGTAGTCCACTGAGCTACCATACATTGATATTTCTGTAGCCTAGCACATTTAGGTAGCACCAAAAGTATATAAAAAAAGATTATCAAATATTTACACTTCTACAAAGTTAGTAAAAACATACATCGGGCTAACAAATATCACAAATACTTGTTAAACAAAGTTTTATGATATATTTAGTTGGTAGCTATTGGGTTACCTTTACATGCTAAAGCTGTATCCCAGGAGAAAAATCTGGTAGCCCCCGGCGGGTTGCTGGGGCATGGGATTTATCTAATCCGAACTAAAGTATTAAGACAAATGTCCAACTACATGTATAATCAAACCAATTGAAAAAGAACCTACCTCCATATCTGCCTGAAAGATGTCTGCACCACAAAATTTACATTTTATCTTTCTCCTCGAACATTCCTTGTTCAAATGATCATTCTGTTTGATCAGGGCAACCAATTCACCGCAATCCAAGCATGGAATGGCACGGTAGGGACACACAGGTTCATGAAGCTACAAAGTGACAAAAATAATACTTTTACATATGACAAATTATTTACTACTTGCAAGAGTACGAGAAGATTGTATATATCAATGTTCATAAGTGTAAGGCTAAGGAGGTAGTTACACAAATGGAGTAATATACCGAGATAAAGATAAAGTTAGTTTAACGACACCACTGGAACACATGATTATTAATGAGCAGCTATTGGATGTCAAATGTATGGTTATATTGACACTTTGTCACAGAGGAAAACCGCTTCCATCACATAAGCAAATTTTCTTCGAGGACACCCACAAATCTAAAACCTCCATACTGTTATCTTATATTGTACACCCTAATTGTATCAAATGAGACACTTTACCACAAACTCTTTGAAGATTCCTGTCCATTGGCATCCATTGTTTGGACACATTGTTGGAGTTTGAACCATCTCTCTTTTCACAGCATTGTCAGGAAACATCTGCCAAACAAATCAAATTATAAAACAAGATGTAACTCAAAGCAGTGGCTTTGCGGATACTTTTGCCTTCTCTACGTGTACCCACATACAAGGTTTGATGGACTGTATCAATTAGTGTATGTAATATACTCCAGATTGGAGGTCAGAGTTCAAGTTATAGGTCACAGTGACCTACTTTTGGTGTGTGACACACCACCTTCCTTACACGTCAACACATATGAAGTATGATTATCTTATATGATATAGTGTAGCAGATATGCTTTGAAAATGATTTGAACACACAGACATGTATATAATACCCAGACTTCGTTGAAGTGGAGAGTATAACCAGAATTGGTGTCAGTCATGGTGTTTCTCACAACTACATGTAGTCCTAGACACTAAAGACAACTAATCTTACATTACGTTTCTGTTACAAGCAGACTTGCTAACAACATATTTAATCAAATTGTTTGAGGAATGAACCTTGTGCCTTCCGGGAAGAAACAACAACTATAGAGGGTTATTTTTCTCTATGTGTTGTCGATATGGTTTTTTCTATCTTTTTTGCTATAAATATTTTTGCAATAAGAAAAATTGTAGGAGATCTTGAGACTCAAGCATGCATATGAATAATTGGTCACATGTAGGATCGTACATGTAATTATAAAATTGAAACTAAAAATCTTGAAGTACATTGTATAAATGATAATTAACTATGTGTACATGGCATGATGTGTGTTTGAAGAATACCTGTTCATTCTTGAGAACGGTGTATTCGTTTTCATCAACGTGTTCCGCACTGCAGCATGGACAGGCAACATTGGACGAAGAGCTAAAAATAGGATCACACATATAACAATTTTTTACATTCTCCGTAATCCCGTGGCTAGTTTCTATACATGTATTTAACACTGTTTCCCTCATCTATTTTATCTACCATTTATGATTAAAATTGCTCTATTTTCCCCAATCCCCAAGTGATTCAACAAAAAAGCTTCTAATCAAAGAATTTATCTACTTGTTTTAAATAGGATGGGGGATGGAGGTAGGCGAGAGAGGGGTGGAGGAGGATGGATATGATCAATCTGAATGTGATCTGGTATTTTGCAAACAATGTCTATAATAATATGTAGGTACTTGTTGCCATTACACTGTATATGTAAACATCACATACCTAAGAACTCTCTTTACACACTCTTGACAAAATCGGTGACCACAAAAACTTTGCAATGGATCTCGGAGAATCTTGTTACAAAGTCCACAGATGAACTTGTGATCAAAACCAGATTCAAAGATAGACAGAGGATATCCTTCCATTGTTGTATGATCTCGCTTTTCAATATCTAATTCTAAAACAGAAAAATAGTCATTTATGTCATGAATATTATTTATTGGAATAAAATGTGTTAATTGCTGCATTTGAGTTCCAGTTGAATCTGGGCGAGATTGTCGACATTACATTTTACGTTTCAATTGGGCGACATCGATGTGATTTATGCTGGGTTCACTTAATATATAATTAATTAATGTATTTTATTTATACAGTGTATTATTAATATAAATAAAATACATTAATTAACATGTGTATATTTTGTCAATAACACCTGTTATACGCTGTTTATAAGTGTTTTAGATTTGTATAATTTTAACGAGAATAATACGGTCTTTACAGTCCTGAATCTGGGTGAGATTGCTCGTGTTAAATTTTACGTTTTATTTGAACGAAATTGCTTTCATTTATGGTTTTATTCTGTATAATAATATAGTTATGTATACCGGTACGCCTATTCATATGTCATTACTTTTAATAATTATAAATGGTAATATGATGTCATAGAAGAAGTGTGTAACATGGGAAATGCCTGGACAGAGAAATAAATTTGTCAGTGAATTGCTCGCAAATGGTGTGAGGACCACTAAAACTACTTTACTAAGAATTTCCATGTTCTGGATTACAGTAAACATATTTATTTATTAATTCATTTTATTAATAAAATTTGTTTAAATTGCGACAATCCCTTTAAGAGTTAGACTCGTACAAAAAGTACAGCGATCTCGCCCCAGTTCAGATTGCATTTTCGGTGATCTCGCCTAGGGCGAAATCGTCCTGGAGGCGAGATGGTTGGCCTCCGATAGAATGGTTCCATTATTTACACTGTTACAGAGCTCGTTTCATTGTACTAATATGTCATACGGTTGAGCATTACCAGTACTATTAAGACAATGAATATAATTTTTATAAGTATGTTTAGACCATTTTTAATACTGGATATCGACAGTTCGTTGTCGATATAAAATTTACACGAAACTGGGTTTAATCCTCCCTCTCACCAACGAATATATTTTCCATAAAGCAAGATGCAAACATTTTGACACACCTCGATGGGTAAAACGAGCAACAAAATGACCCAGCAAGCGCAATGGCAAAAGAGACAAATGACTCGTCATAAGGGGCGAAACGTCTCGGGACGAATGAGAATAAGGACGAAATTACCCGGATTTAGGATCACACGCTGTTTTCATGTTTAGCACTTACTAAAAATACAATGAATGGCGAACTACTCTTGAAATAAACTGAATATTTCTTGTAGACGTTTTAGAAGCAGGAACGTGAAAATGGAAAAACCGAACTATAAATAAATCAGCAGGAGCCAGAAATTTCTAGTGAGTATCTAAATTGTTACACATGTCAGATTGTTACCGGATGTTAAAAAGAAAAGGGGACAAAAATGTTCCCTTCTGCATTTTAAATTCGTAATCTTCCATTATATGCTAACATTAAAAACATATATATTGAATTTAATTAGTAGCGATATTCTAATACTAGAGAGCGAGGAATTTTTTCTTTGAAGTGAATACAGATTAGATGAGCATTATTATATGAGGATTATATTTTAAGTAGCACAATAACCAAGGGCGATAACCTAGCATATTCTCACGAAATGCGATAAAATTATGTGATTGGTGTTTGTTACTCAACTATTTTTGGTTGATTGCTGTGATAACATGCATATAATTGTGCATTAATATGGGTAAATTGTTTAGTAAGACAAAACACAAAGTAGAAAAAAGGTAATGTTTCTTTGAACATTTACATTAGGATCGCATTTGTTATTTGAGTTATATTTAAGTTATAAGGAATCCTGGTCGTTTCGCCTTTTCCCCCCTTCGTCCCGGGTCGATTCGTTCTGAGTCGTTTCACCCCCCAAGTCGGGTCGTTTCGCCCCCTCATGCCTGGTCGTTTCGCCCTCCATGCCGGGTCGTTTCGAGCCCTCATATCGTCTATGTACATGTACATTTCTCACGTCCTACATATCGCCAAATATCGAATAAGGCCCCACACCGAATAAGATTATAAGGCCCTATTTTACTTCCGCGTTCTTTTTCCCCGAAAGTACGCCGTTTGGAATTTTGTCATCACAACACATTCTTCACGAAACACTAACCAAACCATCGATGTTAAAAACAGTGCATAAAAAGGTTATTAAGCATAACAAAAACTAGTTGTTCAACTTACGTGTATGCAGAGATCAACCTGTGAGTTACATTTGTAGTTACGGTGCACTAGGAGTATTATATTGCATTAAATCAAATCTCAAAGCACAACTACGCGAATCGGAGTT
>JAULBR010099733.1:0-11328 GCA_032355825.1 Melanodrymia aurantiaca
AAATTAATGCGTCAGTAGGCTACACGCATTTTTCGCATTAATTTCTCTCGCGCATTAATTTCATGTTTTACAGTATAGTAGTAATGGCATTGCCCTCCCCACACCCCACTTATCTTTAAAAATTAACACAAACTCCCAATTCTTACCATGTGATCATCTTGTCCTAAAATAACATTACCGGGTATTTAACAATACCAAGAAACATTAAGATTTATTTTTTATTTGGCGTAAGTATCTGAATATGTGCTGGAGGTGCCTTTACAATGTTCAAGCATGCCATCTTGGGTACATAATCCAGTAGGCTGGGTTGCCTATCCAGGACAGACTTTAACATTGAACCAAAATAAATATAAGTTATAACACTGATATAAATGTTGGATCTATTATACACAATAATACCTCACCAGTGGTGTTTTCTGGTTTTAATACTGAACTTGGCAGCACATTCCAGACAGTTTTCACCCTCACTCCAAGGTGGTTCTTTAGACAACATATCTACAATAAACCAAAAACAAATAGTTATTTCTCAAGTCCAACAGAAAAAAAAACAATAAAGTATTCTGGATAGAAGCTAAAATTCATTAATCATGTGTAATATTACAATTGTAGTCCTTACAAGATACTTAATTATTCGAGATCACATGCAAATATATCTAATGCATAATAGTAGACAGGATAAAGATACTTGGTAGTAGCAGCTGTGTATTAAAAATAAACAAAATCAAAGAAAGAAAGAATGATAAAAAATTGTTTTTTTACCTAAAAGTTTAAATAGAAGTTGTTTTGTAGCTACAGCTGCATTAAAAATACTGAGACCCTCCTTGTTGACAGTTCCGAACCCAGATCCTGCCCGCACCAGTGCACGACACAGGTTTCCATTTCCATTCACATAAGCAAGTAGAAGAGCTGAAAGGTAAAAATATAGAATTCTCATGTTTTTGTTATATTTTCATGCTTTAGTTAAAGACTATCAGTCACCATTTTGGTGCGAAAAGCATGATCATGTGATAAGATAGAGTGAATTATACACAACTAAGGTTTATGTTTTTTTTCCCCGTTTTTTTTCAAAAGATTTTATGGTCCCCAGAAACATAGGCAGTGATGAGGTTGGGGGCCATGTTCACTGCCGTACATGTTTATTATAGTATATATTGTAATGTAATATTAATATAATACGTTCCTAATTATGTAAAAGATGAAGTGAATTAAATGGGATTCCAGGTACAGAATTTTTTTTATAAATAAATAAAAATAAAAGAATAAAAATAATAATATGAAAGAAAAAAAATGAAAAAAGAACGAGACTTTTAAGATTAATCCTTTGTCTGGTGACACTACAGAGCGGAAATTTTTTAATATTACAAACTACTGAATATTGAAGCCGAAAACATTTTCGAAGTCAACTAGATGAAGTAAAGTTTGTTATATTTAACGACGCCACTAGAAAAACCAACTAGATGAAAACAACAATGAATGAATGAATGTTTTAACGATATACCAGCACGAAACAGGTGTCAAAACAACAAATTATCCCCAGCAGGAAAAAAAACCCAGCTATTGAGTGTCAAAACAACAAATTAAAACAGATTGTTTATTTACGACAAGAACAGAATCCCACTTTAAAGATGAATACTTGTTTTGTTCAGGACTATCAAAGAACAATAAAACATTGACAAACCTGAATTGCCATCGTTGTCTGGGCAGTCTATTGGGTAATCAGGCATGGTTTCCTTGAACAGATCAAATATAGTTGCAGAGTTATCTTTTCCATGGGTTGCTAGGATGTGAAGAGGATTCCGACCTCTGGAAGAAGCAGTTTATATTTAGAAAAACAAACACACATTACCCTCAAGGTATTTCAACACATTAATTCATCAATTTATTAGGATAAAAAGCTATTGTATTTGTCCTATAATTCCATATACAGTCGAATCCACTATAAAGGTAACCTTTATATACGAAACTGTCAGTCAGTCGCATTGGCTTAAGGTGCCTTTATCCGATGAAGGTTTAGACACCCTCTCCGTGGGTACGGTCCGCCATCAAAGGCCGGAACCCGGTGCCGAGGCTGTACCCATGGCGAGTGGGTATACGAACCTCAGAAAGAAGCTGTTTATATTTAGTGACACAGCATTTTCAAGATATACCAAAACTCATGATAATCAATTGAATTGCATTTATCCTATACTACATTTGTGTCAAACGCTTTTATATTCACTTTTCCAATAGACAGGGCAGCACATCTGGTGCACTGGTATTTTGCACTGTGAGCTGTCACACACCAAGTGAGTGGGCTGGCCACTACACTCTAACATAGCCATGTAAATCTTTTATCAACATACCTATTGGTCAGAAAATTAGTTGAGATGAAAATACACTAGAAACAAAGCATAATGAATGAAAGTTGTTGATATATGAACTTACTTGTTATTCACCATCTCAGCATTAATTCTGCATTCGGTGAGAAGTACTTTTATTGTGTTAAGATTTCCATGATACACAGCTACATGCATGGCTGGAATACACAAATATGTATGTTTTACACACATAGAGACAGGCTATCAAACACACAGAGACAGGCTCTCAGTGAAAAGATATCAGGAAAATTGTCAAATATTTTTTACAATATAATTTTTTTAGATTTATTTTACATCACTAGAAACACATTATAATATTGTGGCTGAATTATGAAAATACAAGTCTTGAAAAATCCTGGTGAAAGGCCTGCATGACATTGAAACACTGGTTGTGGTGGGAAAACATTGGTAATTACGATCTAGCTTTCGTTACATAGAATATAGATAAAGTTTGTTTGCTTAACGACACCACTGGAACGCATTGATTATTAATCAGAAGTTATTAGATGTCAAACGCACAGTTATATTGACACTTGAAACCCGCTGCCGCCACATGTGCTATTCTACTTCGAATAACAGCTAGCGATCTTTTATGTGCACACATCATGATAGATCAGTCATGGATCACTGGTTGGAACGGGAAATAACCAAATAGGTACACTAAGAAAGATCAATCCGTCGACCGATCGAACCACAAGTGGACACTCTTGCACTGAGCTACACCCCGCTCATATATAGAATACAAACCATTGTTGAGATCATCATCCACAGCATCGTAATCAATGCCGTTTTCTATCAGCACGGAACAAATGGAGGAGAAATCATTCGCCGCTGCCAGGTGCAAACACGTCTCTTTGGACTTAGTAGTTTCATTGACCTTTGCTCCCGCTAACAACTACAAAAAAAATTTTTTTTTAATATGTGACAAATTATACACACCAAACAGCCATGAGCCACTCTCAATACATAGATATTATGTTATTAGGGGCAATGTAATAATTGGCATTAATATTACAAAATCAGTATTATTTTGTCTATTCAAGTATATTCTAAAATACTGATACAAAACTGTATATAATAAAAATCAGTGACAATTAGAAGACACAATTATTTTTGATTAATCAACATTCTGTATTGTATGATAAAATATATGATAAAAGTGTTTTCAGTATATGATATAGGTGCATGTGTTGTGAATAGAAAATGAGATTGTGATGAAAAACTGATGGGAAAAGGATGGAAAAATCATAGGATGACAGACGGACCAATGGACATAATTATGTTAAACAATTAGGATTTAAAAAGTTAATAATAAATCCCATACCAGATTTCTGACAATAATTTCCGAGCCAGCATGGACAGCGAGATGAAGGGGAGCTAACTTCTGAGAGTCCTGGACCCTGGAGTTTGGATTGGCGTGAACACTGATTAGAAACAGAACACTCTCAATGTCGGCCTTCATGATGGCAGTGTGCAGGAAATTGCGGCCTCGTGCATCAACCTGAAACAGAAGTATATGAAAATGATAAAGTCCTTAAACATAAAAGAAGGACATGGTATTAAAGGTATGAAATGCTTTTATTAATTGCTAGAGAATAAAATAATCCAAGTTCGTACATTATAGCATTCATTTCATGTTACATATATGACATAAGCCCAATACGTAAATCACATACAATTCTCCGTGACATAAATATGCAAATTACATGAACTACATTTATCTTGATAGATTGTATACAACCACTAATTAATCATTGTCAATCTAGAAGCTGGAATTGTTGTTTTGGTAGCCAATATATATATAATATATGTATCACCTTTCAAAAACTTTACACTTTTTAGTAACACACAACACATCTACTGCCTTTATTAATTAACTCTGAAGTTTCTGTTATTAACAGTGTTCTCAATGATAGTTGATGCATTTTAAAATAACTCAAATGCAATTTTTCAATCCAAATAAAGCATACAATATTATAACTTGTGAAAATACAACTACTAAAAGTTGATATCTTTTCAACATCCGTTAGTTTCACCTGTTCTGCTGCAGTTTGTTCCCGATTGAGGATCGCTTGCGCTGCCTTGTTGTTGCGAGTCATCATAGCACAGGCGAACGGCGTACAGCTGTTCTTGTCTCGCAGTGTCAAGTTCAAGTTCGGATGTGATAGCAGGAGGGATATTATCACAGCATGTTGGTTCTCTATAGCTATGTGTATAGGCGTCTTTCCGTCCGTGTCCTAAAACAAACATGTCATTGATATATACAGTGTCAAGTTCAAGTTCGGATGTGATAGCAGGAGGGATATTAGCACAGCATGTTGGTTCTCTATAGCTATGTGTATAGGAGTCTTTCCATCCGTGTCCTAAAACAAACATGTCATTGATATATATAGCTATGTTAATTGGGGGTCTTTCTAGTAGGATATAAAACACCCAACCCTCTGAACACTCTGTTTCATCATTCTATCACACCACTTCTATTAACAATATTACAATCTTCAACTATACATGCATGTAATTTACCTGCTGTCAAGATTACTTTGAGGGATGCTAATCCCCCATTTCATTTTGATCATTACATAAACTGTCGATGCTTTTCAAGTTTTAAAATCAACAGTTTTAATCAGTTATTGTTTCGTATTAGGAAAAGGGTAAATCATAATTATTATACTTGTAAACATTGTTCTTTTGCATACAAAAAGTGTCGTCACTTTGAGATGGTCCCTCAAAGGGAAATAGTTTTGTATTTGTTTTGTTCACCTGTAAGTTGACGTCTGCTGAGTGTTCCATCAGACACTGGACCAACATCTCCAGTCCCCAGGCACAGGCAAGGTGTAGCGGACTCTGGCCATCTCTCAAAGAAAACAAACACTGCAAACTTCACACTTTCAGCAAAATATTTTATACATACAGTTGGGTCTAATTGTCACTATTATATGCATTCGCTTCCATGAAACTCTTTGTTATATCACGGACAAGCTGCACTATGAATAGGACCTATATATGTTATTCACTAGGGGTGTTTTTTATATCATGCTATATTTATAGATGGTGCATCAATTTTCGTGAATTTATATTTGTTAATTTATATATAACCTTAAATGTTTTGTTATTTTTGTCCATGCTGATCACACAAAAAATGTGCCCCAGCTGGAACTTTTTGTTTTTACATTATTATAACAAAAATATTTTTTAAATATTTAATATTTACCTTGATTCTTCACCATTAGAACAATTGGGGCCTTCTCTCCTTGGACAGTTTTTGTCACAACCACTGAAAAAGTATCAAACAAAACACTGACACACAGAGCAAAAACAATATATGAGAAACAATTGTATATGGGTTGTAAGGACTCAACATTTCAGTGTAATATACAGTAGACAATTGAAATAAGATACAAACCTCCTGATAAGGAAGCAGGCCACATGTTCGTTGTTCTCATCTATGGCTCGGTGTAATAATGTCTGGTAACAACCTGGCCCGGGTGACCACAAGTTCACATCACACTTATGATGCACCTGAAAAAATATAACACCATAGGTCAAAGCATGCAATATTTAGTTGCCTTGCATTTCTAGTTACATGAGAAAAGATAGCTCAGATGATAGAATGTACAGCTGGTATGTACAGTTAGTGGATTAGATAGCTCACAATCATAAAATACTGTAAATCTACATACATGTTACATGTTATATTGTGTCATTAAAGTATTGCGAGTGGTCAACAATGGACAAAACTGTGTGTATAAAGTATTGTGACTTTAACTTCTAGAGCTGTATTAATAAAAAGTAACATACTACCTGCGTAGAGAATGTATTGCGATGATTAGTTCATCGCAGTTTTCGCTGTACTTTGTTGCTTGCAAAACGTTCTACATTTAGAGTATTCGAAGAAGTGTCTCGCAATGTATTAACTGGCAATCATGAAGTATATGGGAACAGTAGAATAGGTTAGCAAACTATATTAAAATACACAAACCAATGACTGTGCGATGTCTTCTTGTCCCGAGTCCAGTGCTTGCCAAAGAGGACAATTGTTACTGGGGTTAATAATGTTCATATCAGCTCCTTTTGTGCAGAGAATATCAACAATAACTGGAAGGTGTCGAGTAATAGCATGTTGGAGCGGAGTTTCCTTGTCAGGAGACCTGAGAAAATAGAGGTACATAATGAGATGACAATGTGACCGTGATTGACAGGGTTTTCCTCGCATGAGAGCTGCTAAAATAGTCATACATAATGAGATGACAATGATGGGCAGACTGGGAAAGTGCATATAAAAGATCCTTTGCTACTTATCAATTCGGGGTAGGGGTTTTCTCTATTATACTAACACCAACTTCTGTTGTGGAAATGCAGTCAAAGCAGCTGGACACCATGAACATAAATTGGACATAAACATGTAAATGAGTTATAACTAACTAAACTGTATATAAAGGTCACCTACTCATAAACACAACTTTTTGTAGGTCCCTTAGATGACCGCTATATAAACGTTTGACTGCATTTTGTGGTCTAAGCCAAAATGACTGTTTCTATACTCGAAAATACACATAACTTACTTGGCCTCAATGTCTGCTTCATGCTCTATGAGGAAGAGAGCACTGATCGTGTCTTGTTTCTCCACAGCTTGATGCAGCAGTGTCAAGCCCTCGGCATTCTTCTCATTGATATTAGCACCGGCCTTCAGAATCTTGGCTGCCAATTCATGCAGACTGTTCCAGAGAGCCAGACCCAACACAGTCTGGCCCTGCGAGTCCTTGATGTTAAAACTTGGCATGATTATCATGTTGTTGGAACTCTGAGACACTTCAGCTGTCAAGAAAATATATACACCAATGTTATGTTTGTTCTGGAGGGCATGTTACATATCTTCATGGTTCTATAATTATCTATAATTCTTTGAACCCAGAGTTCATGAAAACAGTTGAATGAGAACTAAGACCTGGAACTCTGGAACTAGGCTTTTAGGGACCATGCATAAATACAGATTTAAAAAAAAAATCCGAACAATATTCAGAACTAGTCTTGACGGATGGAGTCAGAGTATAATCTAGACCATTTTTTAGTATCCCTTTTCGGAAAATTGGGAAAAAATAACGCGTAAGACAGAAAAAGGGGAATTACGTTATTTTGTTTTTTCGCGTTAGTCAACATTAGAATGGCTATGTCAACTGGGTATTTTCGTTTTAAAAGAGTAATAGTTTTTACCCAGTCATCTGTGACTAAGTGTTGATATATCTTCACATTTTTTATCCAATAACTGCTGATTAATAATGAATGTGTTCCAGTGGTGTCGTTAAACAAATGGACTATTTACCTTTGTGTGTGAGGAAGACTTCGACCACCATGTTGTGGTTGTTGCTGAGAGCGAGATGTAGCGGCGTCTGCAGTGTGACAGCGACGCGCTCATCGTCAATACCAAGTGACGCCATATTCGTCGCCAGGTCAGGTGGCTTCAGTGTCTGTGCATTCGGATTAGCTCCCTTGGATAACAGCTCTTTAACCAGATTTGTTAGCCCTGCCTGACAGGCAATGTGCAGAGGAGTTTCTCCCTGAATAAAATAAAATTTATAGAAACGTTGTTTCTTAGTTTACAAATAAGTGTACATAATTTTTCCTGTATTGGACTTCTTTTAACTTCTTGTCATATTGGTATTTGACGTATCTATAATTTTATACTTAACCAAGTCACATATGCAGGCCTGTGTAGAATAAAAAATTTGCATAAATCAATTGCACAAAAAAAAAAGGGTTCTGCAAAACAACTGTTGCACAAATAAAAGAATCGAGATGAATCAAATTCATAGTCAAAGATCTAGAAAATTACCAGGAATAAAAAAAAAATACACAAGCATTATCCAGTAATGTTCGGTCTCCTAGTTGATTATCTGCACACTTCCTTTCTAGCTACATGTAACTGTTCAGTTGAACCAATATAGGAACAAGACACTCCACCATTATTTCATGAATTTGTTGCTGGTAAGAACCAAAATAGCAAACAGTATGGCAATTAGGCCTATACGAATATATAGATAATGACAATGATTTTCTCTGAAATTACCTTGTTATTGGCATGGATGACGCTGGCGCCGCGACGAACAAGAAATATCCCTGCAGCTTGGTTACCATCCTGGGCAGAAAGATGCAGCAGACTTGACCCTGCACAGATCACATGTTGTATTATTATTACAATTACATATACAGCCATAGATTCAGGATAGGAGAGGGATTTGTTCAACACCTGAGATTTCATAGGTCCTAGGATGTATCCACTTCAGTGGTCCTGTTGACCTATTTCCTGTTCCAACATGAGATCCATGACTGGCTCATCAAACACTGTGGTGTGTTTTATCATATCTGTGTCTGTTGTTAGCCCGAGCAATTTCCCAATTGGAGATATTGACAATCTGCAGGCTTATTGCAGTGCAGTATTTTTGCCTCGTGACATCATATAATTATAACAAATTTTATTGCCATGACATGATTGCATTTCCATGCAGTGTCATGCAGTTCACCTATAATAAATATGACATCATGATTGTATCATTTTACCCACGAATTACTTTTTAGTCTGAGCATACCAGTCGGGAAATACTCAACTCAGTCATATGGATCCATAGTTTGAACTTAACATAAAGAACAGTACTATACTGAAGTGATTATAATTATGAATACTACTAAAAGGACCCAATTCGTAAGTTTATCTACAGTCAGCTTTATATTTACATGCAGTACTAACCTGACTCTGGTTCAATAGCATCTGGTGAACTCCCGTGTTGCAGAAGCTGTGTGGCAAAACTATCTGCACCATACACCTTCTCCACTTCCTCTGAACGATCAGCTACCTGAATCACAAACATTCAGTAAGTAAGTGTTATAATGTAAAACGGGAATTTGAGTATATGAAATTTTAACATCTTTCGCATTTATAATTTAACTGAATAATTACTATAGCAATTATATCCATTACAAATCGCGAGTTTCAAAATTGTAAAAATTGAATAAAGATATTGACATTATTCGGACTGAAATAACATTCATAGAACTGAACAGAATTTTATTATGCCTATGCAATTACTTAACAGCATATGCGGAAACATGAACAACTAAGTTTTACATGACAAGACAGGATATAGTTTACAGGAGAATTGACCAATTTGTGAACAAAGAATTGTTTGCAGTGACGTATGGTGGTGATATCATTTAGTGTTGGCACTTACATTTACTAATAACTATTGAGTAACTAACTCATTGTAAAGGACAAAATATTGTATTTTATAGACACCTGTTGCAGTGCTAACCACAATGCTGTGTGCCCATCCAGATTCTTTATTTCCAAGTCTGGACTTCCTTTCTCCAGCAGGACTTGAAACACCAGATGGTTCTTACAAAATATTGCACTGTGTAAAGGTGTGCTGCAAAATAGTACAAATACTGAAATAAGAATTACTAAAATATACTGAATATAACTAAATAACATAATTATCATCAATAAACCATTACTAATATATTGAAATACTTGATATTAATTATCTACAACCCATCACTAATACTAACATACTTGATATTAATTATCTATCACACATCATTCATACTGAAATACTAGATTTAATTATCTCTTCCCCTTCACTCAAACTAACATACTTGATATAAATCATCTATCACCCATCAATAATTCTGAAATACTTTATATTAATTATTACTACATTAGTACCAGTACTGTATAAATTTACCATCCCATTGTATCACACACAACTCGTACTAATGATGAACAATATTTACTTTTTCGTATCACTTGTACTAATACTTGACAATATTTACCTTCCAGCTGTATCTTGAGCATTAGCATCTGCGGAATGTTCTAACAGGAGATCAGCAATCCGTGCCATTCCTTCAATGATTTGTGCTTCAATGACGTCCGGATTGAAATTAGCCACCATATGGAGCGGTGTTTCCTTGTCAATATGAGTGCACATGTTCACATCAGCCTTGTTCTTGATAAGAAAACTAGCGGAATATTCATCACCTGAAAAGTATTAAATTGAATATGATCTGACTGCAATGAATTTATCCGATTATAACTATTTATGAGTTCATTCCTGAATGGAATAAAGAAACAAGAAGAATTGTAATGGTGTTAATTCCAGGTCAAAAATAGTGTATGTATGTATCCATTTTGACAACCTTATTCTTTGTCCTTGGTCATCAAAATCAATGGTAAACATCCCTAAGCTTAATGGTAACATGGTGTCATATGTTTGTTTTGTCGGGATGTCTATAGTGAACAACTAATCCACCTGTCCAGCAAAATGTATCCTACATCTCTGAACCATAACCATATGTGGTCATAACATATATTATTAAATAATTATATAGAAGCAAAGTTTGATAAGAATATAGATTAAACTGTTTTCAATAGTTTGAAAAATCGAAGAATTTTGTATCACCTCTTTTGATAGCCTTATGTAGAAGACACTTTCCAGAGTTGTCTTTCCTGTTGATGTCTGCGTGACTTGTGACGAGCGTCTGAGCGACTCCGTCTTGCTTCGACTGCAGTGCCAAGTCGAGAGCGATGTCGCCTTTGTTGTCTACTTCATTCAGTTTCACAGCCAGCTGCAGTAATAGCATCAAGTAATTATCAATTGTCACCATATAAGGAGGTTTTAAATGTAGAATGTCGCCTTTCAATAATTTTCCTAGCTGTGCAGCACACAAACTTTTATACAACAGCCTTAAGTTTCTCGTATTTCTAAATGAATGCTAAACGAAAAGGGTACAGTGATGAAGTCATACAATGTTCTTAAGAATTATATGTAATAACGATAAAATATTTTAGGAAACAGATAGCAAGAATTTAGACAAGTAAATAATATGAGTAAATGAATGAATGTATAGACAGACAGACAGACAGACAGACAGACAGACAGACAGACAGACAGACAGACAGACAGACAGACAGACAGACAGA
>JAULBR010099744.1:0-11327 GCA_032355825.1 Melanodrymia aurantiaca
TGACCTTGCATGCGAAGTTCTATACAATACCTGGTGACCTTGCATGACAAGTTCTATACAAGACCTGGTGAGGTCTATACAAGACCTGGTGACCTTGCATGAGAAGGTCTATACAAGACCTGGTGACCTTGCATGAGAAGTTATATACAAGAACTGGTGACCTTGCATGAGACGTTCTATACAAGACCTGGTGACCATGCATGAGAAGGTCTATACAATACGTGGTGACCTTGCATGAGAAGTTCTATACAAGACCTGATGACCATGCATGAGAAGGTCTATACAATACCTGGTGACCTTGCATGAGAAGTTCTATACAAGACCTGGTGACCTTGCATGAGACGTTCTATACAATACCTGATTACGGGATGACTATGCATTATTGCATGATGTACGCTGTTTTTACGAGCGGCAGCTGGAGAATTATTGCACGTTGTTGTGTGTATTCTAGTATTCCATCTAATTGATGTGTGTCATGTTTTATTACCATCCACATTAAACATAAATTGTTCTATATTGGCAAAAGGTCAGATAAATGTGTTACTTGCAATACACGTTGATTGATTTGACTCGGTAATAAAAAGTAAAAAAAAAAATTATTCACATTTTTCTCATTTATGACGTCATCGAATAAGCAATATATCAGCATAATAGTCACATTTATTGACCGTGAGACAATTGTACATTAAAGCCGGTTGTTCGAGTTCAAACAGCATAAACTCGGTCGAGAACTCGTTAAAGCCGCTGATTCCAGTTTAAAGAGAATCTCTCACAAAATTTTGGCACGAAAATCGGGGTCACGTGATTAATGCATGAATCCAGCCTCACAGAAATGAATTTGCGTATAAACAGAAGCGAAAACACGGTCCATGTTTACATACATATCATTGCATACATTTATTATATGACTACACACATCAACAGAAAGTTCAATTGTATCTTTCAATTGTGTATCTTTCAATTGTATCTTTGACAGACAGTCGATGCAACTGGACTGCATGCCCAGGATAGGCGAGCTTGAACCTCAATTATATATAAACACGTGAATACGTTATAACCAACTAATCGCAAGTAAGTGCATGATTTTATGCTTTTTTTTCCAACTGGTACTGTTATATCAAGACACTGCCCAGGGTGTATCCTCTATAATTTTACATGTATATTTATATTAATTATAACTTATTTACGTGCTTAAATCCAATTAAGGTTCAAGCACGTCTATCACGGTCACGCAGTCCAGCTGCCTCGAATACCTGTCCACGACAGAAGTTAGTGTTGGTATGGTAGAGAAAACACGCTACTCCGAATTGATAATAGCCAAAAGTTGTGGGTGCTTACATCCACTGAAGGTTCAAGCACCCCCACCATGGGCACGGTCCGCCATTAGGGGTCAAGACCCGATGTCAGGGCTGTTGAATTGATAAGTAGCAAGGGATCTTTTATATGCACTTCCCCACTGTTGAACCAGTTGTGGACACTGGTCGGTGTAAGTGGAAGTACATCTATCCATTAAGCCTTGCGGAGCACTCTGGGTTGGAGTCGGTACTGGGATTAAAAATCCCATATGCACGAAAGGGATCTGAACCCAGTACCTACCAGCCTGAAACCCGAAGCGTTAACCACTACACCATGGAAAATAAAATTATGTATGTATTCATGTTTCCCCATATGCCACCGCCTTACCTAGCGGCCTGGAAGTAATAAATTCCCCATATGCCACCGCCTTACCTAGCGGCCTGGAAGTAATAATTTCCCCATATGCCACCGCCTTACCTAGCGGCCTGGAAGTACATGTAATAACGTTCTGTTCTGTTCTGGTCTGTTCAGGTACTCCGGTGTGGTATATCTTGATTGCTATACGCGATATATTTTTTTATTAAGGCTTGGTGACATCTGTCCGGCCTCAGTTACAACAATGTTCAATCATTAACGATGGCTTGTTTTCATTGATCTGTTCCCAAACACAAGAACAACGTAATCATTCCATGTCTATAGTCAAATTTAACAACAGTTGAATTGACGCAAATTAAGTGTTGGTTCTTCTTTTTTTTTATATCTTTCACCTGGCGCGCTCTGTGAACGTTAGACGACGTACATGTAACATTATACGTTTATCTAATGATAATATTATTATTAGGTCTTTAAACCCCTGGAATCAGTTCAAGACGAGTAAAAACTCAAATGGTATTAAACATCATTCGAAATTACATAATGAATCAACGTGGACTTTATTTGGAAGCTTATTATCTGCCAGCAGTGTGGTTAATTGTGTATTATATTTTAGGAGTATCAGCGATTACATAAAGGGGCATTATGTTCTTACCACGCCCGAGTGATTTCTTTATGAACGGAAAGATAATATAGTGAGTATTACACAAATCATGAGGAAGATGGAAGTATTATTTGAATAAAAAAAAAAAAACTTTTTACGCGTATATCATTTTACTATCCTATATCGAATTAAGATTCATGTACGCCGGCGTGGTTACGCAATCTCGAATTTTGCGTTGAATGTTGAACATTTAACATTAAAGGCACAATGTCTATAGTTTTAAGACAAATGCCACCGTGATTGCGCAGCTAATATTATTTGTAACATATTTCTAACTAATGTAGGTATTACTACGGACTTAAAAATCAGGGTTTTTTTTCCTTTTCGGCAATTTTTTTTCAGTTTCCAAATTCATTGAATAGTCCGTCAAACTTGTACTTTTCGGCAAACCTACGTCAAAATGTGCTGGTCAAACAAAGTTCAAACTACTACTGCCAAATTTCTTTTTTTTTACGTCAAAATTCTTAACCAATCCACGTTTTCCGACTCTGATCATGATGATAATTTTATAAGAAGTTATACATGTACATACCACTGCCTATTATTATTATTATTATTATTATTATTGAAATTAACATTTATTTATATCTTCTTACTTACAATATCAATATGTTATGTATATCCTATGTGTTTCTGATTATCGAAATTGTTACAGTAGCTGTGCACGTTTGTCTAAATTATTTGTGTCGTACTAACTTATCATAGGCAAAAATCCAATAACCATACTAAGCTATACTAATTATTACAAACGCATTGGCACTATTCTAAGTAATACAATGTAAGTACTTGGCTTAAATTAATACAATGTAAGTACTTGGCTTAATTTTATTAATACCATGTGGTTGGAAAGAACTTTTCACTTTCCCAACATGCCAAAAAACCCACTTCACTTTTTGTCCTGTCCGACACGCACATTTTGGCCTCATTTTGAAAAGGAAAAAAGAAATCCAAAGATTTAATTTTTTCACCCTATAAAGTGGTTCTATAGTACTTGCCTCTGACCAGTTCAAACTTTTTGATAATTACCCAAAATAATTTCTATGATGGAAAAAAGCCTGCAAATGTCCTGTCCGACACGAAACGAATACCATGAAATGGCCCGTTACAAAGAGCATTAGCTTCGCTAGCACAGTGGCATTCGTCTTAAAACTATAGGCTTCCTGGCTTTTAATGTTTAGTATCTCCGGTGTATGCCAGTTAGTGTCCAAGACGGGCTTTGGCCTTACTTGTACGGTGACATTATTATTAAAACAAATTTTATCTTCAAACTCGGGAGTGTACCTTTAAGAGAACGACACCAGACTCTCTATAAATTACTACCCTGGAGGCCTCCCTCCCATCCCCATCCTCTATTATTTCACACACGACTTGCAGTGATGAAGGGGATTACAAGCCACTATCAAAGGAAGAGTATTTGTAAGCATTTGTCGTCAAACTAAAATTAACAGATTGAACAACCTGCCTAAAGTGTAATGTATTGTATCGACCTGGTTGCAGTGCTATAATTTGTATAAAACTGTTAAAAGTTTCTTTCTGGGGCGAGCTAGAGGGACATGATGAAGTGATAAGAACTGAGAATGATCGGGTAAAGCTAGTGCTCCTGTTCAGGCACAAAGTCACGAAGAAGACATAAAATAGACGTAAACTTTAAAATTATAAGCATGCAAAACGCCGTGCAAGTGGACACCAGAAACTCCGGTCTAATATGAAGCAAGTTAAACGTTAATTACTGTTCTCAAGACAAGCTGTTGATAGAAGAAATTCTCAATCTATTTGATTGGCGTTGTACTGGGGCGTGTCGCGCGTCATAGATCTTCATGCGACTTGAAAGATACAACGTGGCGTTGTCCTCATCCAACCCTGAGTTTAGCATAACAATTGAATCCATTTTATCGCTATTACACATGCAGCCAGGTCTGTGCTGTCCATGACGCTCATTGGCATATACCATTAACCTATAATAATAGGAAGTAACAGTCGTGAGTGAGTTAACACACACGTCCGTTGGTTTTTTCATTTCCACAACATTTGTGCATGGAATTGATTTGCCAAACACCACTCATGTCTTTTTTTATGTAAGTGTTCAAGTGTTATGGTCTTTGATAGGATTAGGTGGAGAGAGAAAAAAACTGGATTAAAAGCCATTATACCGGCCTCGTTTCCGTGGTTTCTTTTGTTAAAAGTGTAGGTGTATTCACCGATACACATACACTTTTCAGAGATGAATAATAACAAAGTAATTTCATAACTCGGCCAAAAGTTGGCGTATAAGTCACAGCTACTCGGTGTATTGCTGAATATCCTACAGTTATGGTCGTGGAAACCTCCTCAGCTTCGCATCGGAGACCCCACGACCAAAAATGTAGGATATTCATCGATACACCTCGTAAACTATGGGTATAACTATTACTTACATGTACAATAAAATTCACAATAATTATTGTTTATAATATTCCAGCGATATTGTCTCTATCAAGTGTATTGGATAGAACCGCCTGGTCAGGATGTGTTCACCTTTCTCGAACACCTGTTTGTATCACTGTCGTAAGCCTGTCACACACGGGAGCTATCACTAAGCAAACCGCCTTAGATAACTCGTAACTTTTTGGTCATCTTTTAGCGTTCGTGTGCTGTATGCTTTAACAGAGATTTATGAGTACATGTCGAAATATCTCTTGGACTATTTTCTACAGAGGTTTAAAGTTAATAGTTTTGTTGGATTTAGACTTGTAGTTATAGAGATGGAGATTTGCGGTGATTGTCTAAAATCCCGATATAAAAATTGTATACACAAACACCACAGTAGGTTTTACTCATCTAAAAATGAGATTTTAAGTTTTGCTATTGAAGGCTCACTTTGTAAAATAAGAAACCAAACAATACATATCTCAGACTGTCGTGCTTTCGGGGATGGGCTTGTTGACGCTTGATCGAGAGCGTTGAGTAAGTAACTTCCTATAAGGTATTTACATGGAGAGATGTGTGTATTCCTGCATGTTGACGCTCTGTGAAAACCATGCACAATTTAGTCAAGCTGTAAGGCATACCATTTGATTCATTGGCCACCAAAAATATGGGAACAAACTACATGCACTTATTATTTGCCTTATGTTTTGAGATATTGACAAAAGTATGTTCAAGTTGGTGGCCATCTTGAAATAAAAAGTGACGCCAATGGGAGTGCTTGGTGAAAACATAATAGAGATCTCCTTCCAGCCTATTATGGAGAAAATAAATGCTCTGAAGTGGGTATAGTAACACGGTGTCAAAGGCTGCTCCGTAGTGGGAACCTCTGAAATGAAGAAGAAAGTAGAACTCAAAGAGACAGTGTAGTAGTTTCATTCAAATTCATCTAAAAAAAAAAGTCCATCTCAGAAGTCTTGACCATTCCAGACTCAGATAGAAATCGGAAAGCAAAATTCAAGCTCACACTGATTTATAGTTTAGCGCGGGCATAACCGACCGCTCCTTCCCATCCAATAAATACGTAAATGCGGATTAGTAAAGTGTGTATCCATGCAGATGCAATTCAACTGAAATTTTGTTTATTTCAATTTAAATCCACAAGCGCTAGAAATACGAATAGTAAAGCAAATTAGCCCGTATTATATTTATACTAGTATTACATATAAACTTGCATTATATCTATGTACTGGTGTTAAACTGACGCATTATTTGTCGAATAGATATACAAGTATTAATTTATAGCGTAAGACTATCGACAAAGTAAATTGACCCATATCGTGTTAATGCTAGTATTACATAGCCCTACATCACACCACTGCACTGATACTAAACTCGCGGATTATTTGTAGAATAGAAGTAAAAAAAAATTAATTGCGTAAACCAAGTATATTATTCCAAATGTCTGCGGGTAAAATAAAAAAAAGTCAAGCAGTAAATAATTTTTTTTTTATATGCGCATCCGACACACACAGTGGGCAGAAACTCGTGTAGTTCCTACAACGTGGCTTCATTGTTCAATGAATAAAGAGACAAACGAAAATAACATCTTGTTAAATTCTTTGAACGTTTTATCATCAAAAATACATTCAGATGTAATCTCAAACATTTGAAGAACGTTTCCTATTGGTTATGGAAAAAGTGTAATTATTACTTGTCGAGTTCATATTTCATTTACGACACGGGTGACTCAACTGTGTGTACATACAAATAAGTATAAAATAGTTTGTCAGCGTAAGAGATACCCTTTTAAACAAGATAACAGGAGTGGTTACTGGCAAGTGCGGCTCGCAAAGGGATAATTCAACTTAAAATTTTGGAAACCTTTTTCATCATATAATAGAGGATATTAAAATTTTTGTATATTCTTGTGAAATAAATGTTTATGTTATCGAGTGAAAAGTACGTACATGTATGTCTCACTAGTGGCGATTAATTAAGTCACGAATAAAAATGCCAACGGTTTAATTTTCATGAAGTGAAACATAAATAAACGTTTTACAACACTAAATAAATACCCTCTACATGCATATTATACAATCCTGCCCGTGCAACAAACTTTCTTATAGCTCTGTAGCTAGTGGCGCAGTACTAGTTAAAAGCGTCGGGTTTAAGACTGGTGGTTACTGGGTTCAAATCCCATTCCGGGCAAGTGGTATTTTTAATCCAAGTACCGACTCCAACCCAGAGCGAGTACGCTGCAAGGCTCAATGGGTAGGTGTACTTCAACTTACACTGACCAAGAGTAGCCGGTTTCCTCAATCGTGGACAGCAATCGAAGAAGCTGAAGTGCATGACCACACAGACGTGCTTGAATCTTGATTGGATATAAGCACATAAATAAGTTATAACTAACTCTAAACTATTATGAAATAATTGGAAACTGCATGCATGACATTGTGTTTGGCTCCATTATAGACTAATTTTACTAAGAGCCAAATGCTCCCGCTTTTGTTACTTTAATAACAAACCAATAAAAATTGTTATTCCTACGCGGTTCAGCATAAGGAGGTTCATATTTATCGTTCGTCCTCTTCGTTCGTCGCACTAGATTTGTGTAACGATTGGCTGTCATAAGAGTACATCTCTTTCTGATTGGCTGTCATAAGAATACATTTATATCTGATTGGCTGATTTCTTCGTTCATGCATTTACTATTTGAAGAAAAAAAACGAGATGGAAAAACTTTTCGAAATTAAAACCAGAAAAAAGTGAAATAACGACACTTCTTTTTGCAGTGTATTTGTTGTGTATGTGGTAGTATTTAGGCTTTTAGCTATAATTATTATAGTCATTGTTTTGTTATTTAGATTAGTATAGTGGCGTGCATTAGTTTTTGACCGAAAATTAATTATTAATTATTTTGGGAGTGTTGTGTATGTTTGGACAAAAATATTTGTATAACTGTGAAATTTTGTTTTTTAAATTTCGATTTATTTTGGAGTTTTTCAAAAACATGTTAAAGGAGCAAAATCAATCTGTCGACTAAGACCATCCCCCCCCCCTTAATATAAGTAGCACGCAGTCGCCACACAATCTACTTAATAGTAGCTCTTTTTTCTTTTAGTAGCAAGGGCTCTTTTATATGCAATTTTTCCGCACACTCTTTAGTGTACCAGTCTTTTACTACGTGTTGGCACAAACAAATTTCTAAAATAATTCTAACTTGTCCTCCGAGAAGGTTCGACCATACGACCTCACGCAGCTCACTGAACAATCTAGCCACGTTCGTACCACAATCACATTCGTTTAGTGTACCTGTCGTATTCTACGTACTGACACAACAAATTTCAAAAACCATCTAACTTGTCCTCCGAGAAGGTTCGACCATACGACCTCACGCAGCTCACTGGACAACCTAGCCACGTGCACCCTTGTAACGGACAAGGGTAGACTATAATAGGTTTATACAACTTCAAACACATACACAGTATCGGTAATCGAAGTTGCCTTGCAGGCTTACAACAGATGTAAAAGATAGCTCGGCTATCAAATATCAACTAGCGACAGTTCACACACCTTAAAAAAGGCTTCATTCAATAATAAAAAAATAAAATAAAAACGAGTGCATTGCGGCAAAGCTGACGCTGGCGGTATTTAGCGGTTATATAAGGGATGGCATTGAGCCCTGGAGGCGGAGAGAGTTGAGCGGACTTCTACGTGAAACTTACCTGCAGAGCGGTGCCTTTGATGTTACACGTGTAGCTCGTTTTTAGTATGGACGGTTCTTACAGATTTGATTTTAATCCTCCAAGTAAGAATAGAATTATATAATTACATATACCGGACCGACAGACGAACGGACCGAGAGGAATATTTTTGTTATTTTTTTATTTGTTATTTGCATGATATAACAATAATATTATTGTAAGTCATTCCATATTAAAATCAATATTATGTACCAGGACATAACATAATGGCAATACACTATAGTCGCTCTACAACGGAAACACGCCCGTGTATAGGATATCACAAAACAAGTGGATCTTCACATACTTTCAAACCTGCTATAAAGGTTACCTCTATATAACAACAACTTATATATAACGGGCACTTCAGATGTATATAAATGCCAAGTGCGTATTAATGTCAAAACTTTTTCGAGTTTGAATTTGAACGTCTGAGGTAATAAAATGTACTAATAGCGCTATCAAACACTTCTATTTGTATGAATTTTTTTTTAACAATTTTATTTTCTATGCTTATATGCAATCTGTAAAATAATAATATTTTATATGATAATTGTCAATGAATTTGGAATTATTATTATTATTATTATTATTATTATCATTGTAGTTAAGTGTTGGTATGCAATAATAGTAGTAAAACTGTATTTAAAAACTTGCATTCACGTGAATTTGCATTTCAGAGCACCTAGTATTTAATAACGTCTGAAGCTGGGGAAGGCATAGCCCCGTACTGATTTAGAATTGAATATTTGATAGGCTGCCATTAAGTAATTACTTAGTATAAATATATAGGCGAATGACACCGAGCTAGCATAGCTATAAAATTACTTCTGACTAATGGAGTATTATTTATAATAGATTAACGTGTATTTTATAAAATAATAGGTTTCATGCCAAATTATTGGATATTCATATAATGATATTGTAAGCAATAAGATCGAAGTATAATATGAATTTCAATAATAAACAATCCTCTATTATCCAGAAATAGTTTACAAATAGGATTAGATGCGCACGCACCGTGACATCCGTCTTAAAACCAGACATTGTGCCTTTAAGACCAAACACTTCTAGTTATAAATAGGTTTTGTGATGTATTCTTTCATCAAAAAGTATTTCACTCAGAAATGACAGGCTAGCACCTGCGAATGCTAATTTTGCACAAAAACAACCTAATAGGAGGTGCATGGTCTACACGTCATGGGAAGGGATGCAAACGTTAGCGTCCACCCCCCCCCCCCCACCCCTCACCAAACTATTTGCACCGCGTCTGCAATACCGTTACTTGAGTTATGGATCATTGCTTTATTATAACGAATGCACCGTCGTCCTTTGTTGCTTTCAAGAACGAGTTTGCTATTGAATATCCAACAATTCTTAAAATAAGCGTATTAAAACATGCAATAACATGCCATTTAAATTCCATGTTTTTTTTATCAGTAAACTAAATACTCTGAAATAACGCATCAAAGCAGTTGCAAAAGTGAACAACGTCGGCCTTTTATATATTAGATTGCGACAAACTTAACTATTTTGTCGTTTACACTTTAAAATATTATTGCGCCTATTTTAAAATTGTCGGATATCCAATAGAAAATTTGTTTATTCTTGCTGTCGTAATTAAGATGTATGTATTTAGTAGTACATGTACATGTATATAATTATATTTTCTGAAATGAAAGCTATTAATGTGTCTTTGTTATTAGCTGTTTAAAGACAATCCCAGGTTCTAAGACGAATGCCACAATGCTTGGATATCTAATGCTACTTGGAGCATTTTTATTATTAAAATTAATGTTGGTCAAGTCTGTTGACATGCTTGTGATAATCTTGTATATAAATGTATTCACCGATGATATCACCGATGCCTTAAATGTGTGCCAATTGGTTTGTGATTTGTGATGTTTATGAAATTTTTTAATACGAATATAATTATTTGTACACATTAATGTTGCCTTCCTTCATACATTATTTATAATATCGTTAAAGTGCAATGGGAGTTTATATACATGTACATACCAATTACTTGTTTTTTAAAAATGTGTCAATGAGCTACAAGTCTGCATCAAAGATCTCGATAATTATGTTCACATATTGTTATATTAGTGAAATGTATGCTGTTTATTGTTGGGGTAGAACAAAACGAATGCATTTAACATTTAAAAGTAATATAATAAGAGAGGTCAAGGTCGCCATGGTGTAGGCAAGTCGCTGTGAAAGAAGCTCCAGCAAAAAATTGTTTCTAGTTGAAACAGAAGTCAAGATCACTGTAAGTTGGGAGCCAGAGTTTTGTCTCCATAACTGAGAAGACTTTAGTGAGGTTTGTTGAGATTCAGATAATAGAAAATTACTGAAATTTTGTTAAAACTATGATCGTTCCTGCAAAACCCAACAGGATGTAAACAAGCCGCCATCTTGTCCGACACACCCCAGGCCTTGACTATATATGTTTTGAAATACTTGAATCTGCTCACATAACTGCAATGAACATTGTTTAAAATAGCTTAACTATAATTGCTACAGAACACAATGAGTCAAACAAAAGACAAAAAAAGAAACCACACCAGCACCAGTGATTCTAGCTTTGATACTCCTGAAAGTGAAAGCACAAGCCGAGCGGGATCGAAAACAAAACCCGACCCTAAAAAGAAAAAACCTTCCGACAAGACGGGACAACCGATGATCACTAGTTACACTACCCAAACACCCCCGTCGTCGTTAGAAACTATTATTAAACAGCTAAAAGATCTAAATGATCACCAAGAATTGATTTCAGTAAAATTAGACACATGCATATCGGAAAACTACTTCAAAGCGTATCTCGATAATATAAAAACTGAAAT
>JAULBR010099755.1:0-21161 GCA_032355825.1 Melanodrymia aurantiaca
TACAGTTAACTGTATAATATGTATAATATACATATTATATATTTATAATATGTATAATATACATATTATACATTTATATATATGTACCAACAAAACATAATTAAACTATTACCCACTCTGTGTGGAATGTGTTCAATGCTTCTTGGGATTCCTTGATTTACATCATCAATAATTGTCTTAAATGCCCTGGCAACATTTTGTGACTTTTTGTTTTTTAACTTAACTACGAAAAGTTTCAGGGTTGCCACATCGCAAACAACTAAAAAGCAAATATACTTGTTTGACGGCTTTAGAAACCCTAAATCTGCTTGAAATAGTTGTCCTGAAATATATATAAAATTTATAAAATTTATTAAAATTTATTAAAGTGTTTTTACAAATAACAACATACCAAAGCCATGAACTGTAGAATAGTTTCGTCGTCTTATATTAAATATTTTCTTCTTTCCCAAGACAAAACTGGGCAGCGAGTGAAGAATTTCCAATACATCTTTGTATGGGACATTTAAATTTGCTTCAGAAGATAACATATTTGTAAAGATGGCCGAGCCTTATGGGATATAAGTATATATTTTTTTGTTATATGTAGTACTGCTTTACACTGACCTGCAAAGGAGCCAATAAAATCAGGGTCAGTGTATAGCTGTATAATTTTTTTCCTTAATTCTTCAGATACAACCATAGCCAGGCTGGATCATCTACTGGAAGTAATTTAAAAATGTCTGTGAAAAATAATATATTGTCTACTACAGACTGTGGATGTGGATCCAGCCAAATGATTCACACACACCTTGGACTCTGATACACGCAAAAAACTGCTAAAATTTATGCCATGACAAACTTTGACTTAAGTTGACTTAAAAAATAACAAATATATATATTCCCATTTTGTGGACTAACCTGTAGTTTGTTCTTTTTCAAAATTACTCACTCGTTCACATCCAGTGTCCGACTGGGAAAATTGCAGTCAAGGATTGACTTCGCGCGCCTCAGATGTGTATGTTGCGCTGCAGAGCTGGAAAAGTTATCCCCTTTACCCAAGCTCTACGTATACTTCTCAATCGTCTTTATACGTACGGTACAGTGTACAGCAGCGGCTGCAGCCATGGAGCCAACTGAGTCCTACCAGCCACCGCACCACCTCCCCCCCTACCACCACTGTTGGTCGTGCTCTTGACGTAGGTTGGCTGCTGGTCCAGCTCCGGCAACGCCTCTGGCATGGATGTATCTTTCAAAACAATTGCAATATATCTCAGGTGGCATTAAAAAGTGTATTCAACAAGCAAGCAGCTATAACAGTTGTATCTTACATCTGCAATGTCAATCCTCTCCTATCCCTCTCTCTCTCTCTCCTTCCTAAACATGGAATCTTTCAGCGGCAGCAGCATTTACTTATTAATGTAGCATTAAACAAGTGTATTCAACAAGCAAGCAGCTCCAACATATGAGTCTTGCATCTCCAATCTCAATCCTCTTTGTATATTACATCTGAAATCTCAATCTCCTCCTCTCTCTCTCTCTCTCTTGCCATAATTATGAAATCTTTCATAAACAGCAGCGTTTGCTGCTTAATGGGAGCCTTATTATACAATGTATGTAATATGATGCATGTTACCATCATACTATGTATAGTGTAGAAGACCCAGCAATATTGCTATAATGATGTACATATTAAGTGAATAAATTCTTCCCAAAGTGCCTCCACACATGTTGAATTCGCATTCAATGCAGCATACAGCGCTGCCTCGCTAAGCAGCCATGCCATGCCATGAGCGAGTGAGCGGCACCGACAAAGGTGGAGATAAAAAAACCAGCGCTTGCTCAGGGCAACCTATGACCAAACACACCACTCATTCAGGCACATACACACCTACATGAAGCACACGTAAGGGAAAAGGCTTCCTGTAAGTAGTTACTGGGGTCTTAATTCTTTTTTTTAGCTTCTGCCTGGGCTGGTGGAGGAGGAGGAGCAAATGTCAGGAGGAGGAGGAGGCTTGTGTTGACAAAGTTCAAGCCCAAAGCCGACAAACGTTCCGAGCGATATTTATGATATAACTAAGAGGTTGTGAGACAGATTTTCAATTCTTCCGTCGACCCAGTACCTGACTTAATCCCCAAAGAAGAAGGACCCGGCCCAACGTCTTTACCGAGCTCCCCTGGCCCGAATAGCCCTTTAAAAGAGCTTAAATGACACCGCAAATCCGCTCTTGGGCCATGCAAAAAGAGTCCGCTGTAAGAGCTGCAAACCACACCGTGGACCCCAGTCGGGAGCTTATATGACACCCTATGCAGACTGCAAAAGAGCTTTAATGCAACCAGAAACACGCCGTTGAGAATACCACCTTTCGTACGAGTTCAGAGCTTAAATGACACCTTATATATGCTGGGGAGCCTTCTTAAATGACACCTCATATCGACTTGGACCCAAAGAGCTGGTATTTATACCTCATAGAGGATTTTGAAGAGTGAAAAATAAACCCTAAATGGTCGGAATATTCAAGAATATTCGAGACTAAATATGGCGTCATGTATTGCGCAATGTATTGGGGTATTGCGCAATACCACTTTCAAGACAGCCACATGGAAATGGACCAGCCCAAAAAGCCCAAAGGGGCTTGGTTATGGCGCAATGTATTGGAGTATTGTGCAATACCATTTTCAAGACAGCCACATGGAAATACAATGGCCCAAAAAGCCCAAAGAGGCTTGGTCCTTCCATTGTCTCATTGACCAATCAGATACATCCAGATGCGTTGGAACTCAAATAAGAAAGGTTGGGTGATGATACAATCAGTCTTACTTTTTAACACCATGTTCAGTATGTCCATGTCTCATGACTATCCTTTTTTGAATCCTGGAGAAATAAGAGTTTCCATAAAGCCATGGTGCCCTTTTCTTATGGCTGTGGATAGTGACCTCTACGATACTTTGGAGACCTTTTATGAAACCTTTTGGAACTTGCGTGGTGAAAAAAGTGTTTTTAGTTTTTCCTATTTAACGAAAATTTATTTATTCTTTTTTCGAAAATTTTGTAGGTCTAGAACTTGTTCTCATAACTGCGAGAAGTGCACGTATTCTCTCTCAATACATCATTGAGGCCGTTAAAGGAGAGAAGACTAGAGTTCAGCCTCCGGAACTCGTCACCGACGTTACTCAAGATGTACATGATCATTTTGTCACAGCTTTGATGAGGCAAGGAATGGTAAAGGAAGATGCTCACATCTATGGAGTTCGGATGCGTTGGGAATTGGAAAAACTGCGTCTTGATGGAGTCGATCCTTTCAAGTATTGGAAGGAAGAAACAGGGGACACTATGCATGTGTATTTGGAGGTGAATCCTTCTCGTCCGTATTTGTGGGACTATGTGGTTAAATATCGTACCAAGGGGTTAACTGGCAAAAATGGGGTTTTGAATAGCATTAATATGCTTTGTCTAGATAGGGTGATATTTATAAAAAGTCTGAAAATTGAGAAGACTAAAAAAAGATCGCACAAGAAAAAAGAGCGAATGAGGAATGAGGAAAAAAAGCGCCTGGATAGCATTAAATATATTAAGAAAAAAAGGGCCGCTATAAAACGGGCCGAGAAACAACGGATCAAGAAAAAAGTGTCGCCTTCGCAGTCTGCTTCTTTATCCATCGTTCAGGTGGACCAGAAGATGACGACTAGAGCTGGTGTCAAGGATTTGGCCGGAAAGAGGGAGTGATGAGGATCAATAAAAATAGGAGATAAAAACATGAGGTCGTCGTATTATTTTTTGAGTCGTCTTCAGGGGGTTGAAGTTGAAGGAAGGAATATATTTTTATTCTGTAAAAAATGGATAAAAAGAAAATAACAAGGTAAGAGTGGGGGAAAAAGTTTGAAGAGAAAAAAAGTTGTGTAGGGGTTTTCATCTTCTCAGCACTATTTTTATTATTTTTTACACCCATAGGAAAGGAGCTATAAAACTAGCCCCTGAATGGAAGGCCGGAGAGAAGAAGAATCACTTGTCGGAACCCATTATTTATAGTGATTTGGAAGCAAATTTTGATGAGCGGGTTGATTTATTCAGAGAAAATTTTTTCAAGTTTGTTCTGGAGACTGGAAATAGAAGGACGTTTTTTTTGCATCTTGTGTTCGAAAATGCCCGTGATCTGGATTCCATGAGGATAGATTGTATAAAGCAAGGCATTAAGGATTGGAATTATAGGGAATTGTTGCATACTAAACGATGCGCTAAAGTTGAAGACCAATTGGAGAAGGCAATGTATTGTTGCCAAGTGGATGGGGATAGCATGGCTTATGGGTTGTACCAGTATGATTATGAGGTTCAAAAGAGAATTGATGTGGACTCGGGTTTTGAGTCTGACATGGAATATTATGCCGAAGGCCTCAGACGAGCGTCTCTGGTTTTCATTAAATACATGATATTCAACATTTCCATGGATCTCAGGAGAAGGTAATAAGAGACTCTACAAGCGCGTTGAGGAGGAAGAGAGAGAGCGCTCTTTGAGTTATCAGTTTTTCTCTTCCTATATAGAGTGCCTTTTTTTGGTCCGCCGTTAGTAGTTCACCAGACGGAGGAGACCATGGACAGTCTTAAATTTGCTAAAGTTGCGGACTATGCACTTCCCCCTAGAAGAAGGCTGAGGCAGTCTGTGGGGCTAGACTTGTTTTCTCCTTTCGATGTGGTCATCAAACCGTGGTCTAGGTATCCCATCATGACCGGTTTGGCCTTTGAATTTCCAAAAGACATGTATGGCAGGCTCGTTTCTCGCCCCGGGGAGGGAGCCAATTACGCAATCGAAGTTTCAACTGGAGTCTTGGACCCTGCTTTCAATGGGGAGATCGGGATCTTGCTGGTCAACACGTCTCCCAACTCGTATGAGATTCATAAGGGCGAGCGGATCGCCCAATTGATTTGCGAGAAATGCATCGTTCCGATGGTTGAAGAAGTGACCAAGGTAATGGATTTTGAGAGTGTATGAGGCTTTTAAAAAATGGAAATTGTTTCATAGATTCGGAATTCCGATGACGAGGCGATGCCGGAAGCGACGGCAGAGATCCAGGTGACGGCACCGCCAGAAGGGGCGATGCCGTCAGTGGCGACAGAGAGTCAGGTTTAACGGCCATGAACGAGACGGTAGCGAGGTGCCGTCGTACAAGAGAGCGAGGAGGAAGATGAGAATTGAAGAACCCCATTGGGCGGTTTTCTACGTTCTGAAGAGTATAAAATAAAGAAACTGTTCCCGCCTGGGTTCAAAATTTTGGTCTCATTCATTATTTTGTTGAACGCGAATGAACGAGTTCCACGGGTTACTACGCACAATTTTTAGAGCGAGTACTTTCGTTAGACAACCGAGAAGCTAGGTAATATGAGGACTCAAGAAGTTTTTTGGAAATATATAAAAGCGTTTCTTTTATCTAAATGTATCTTCATGTGACTTTTGGACCCGTGGAATTGAGAAACACAGCTCTAGAAGCCAATAGAAGGCGTTGAGACGATTTTCCAAGGAGAGAAATGCCGGGCAACGACCTCTTTCTACACGCGAGATTTTCCTTTATCTTGGGCGGAGCTTATAAAAGCATGAATGAGAACGTTTCAGAGTTTAGACTCATCATTTTTGAGAGTTTCGCCAAGTCGCACGAACAATCTTCGAGTCCTTTCCCATCTGCCAGAACATGTCTCCCTGCAAGTGGATCCTGATGGTGAGCCTATACACCGTCTCCACCTCGAAGCCGGGATCGACCACATCCTGCGCGGGAATGCCCTCGTCGGTCATCGCGACCATGGCTGCAGCCGAGCTTCTCCAGCTCCCGGTGGACGCGATTGGTATCATCGGCTTTGTATAGGTTCAGCTCTATTGTATTCCCTCTCTTCTCTATGTTCTGTCTCTTTTTACAATACTAATCGCGACTTTTTTTCTCGCGCGTAGGTTGAGAAAAATCGCGTGAAAAATGTTGCCGTTTTTTCTCTCGCGTCTTTCGGGAAAAACCGCGTGAAAAAAGTTGTCGTTTC
Organism: Melanodrymia aurantiaca; assembly: GCA_032355825.1. Lineage (NCBI taxonomy): Eukaryota > Metazoa > Mollusca > Gastropoda > Neomphalida > Peltospiridae > Melanodrymia > Melanodrymia aurantiaca. The sequence goes on from JAULBR010099755.1 coordinate 5,999, forward strand.
TTTCTCCGCGATAAAAATGTAATTTTCGGGTCGTAATATCGCTCCGTATTCAGGATCTATCACAACGGCTCGCAGCCATCAGCGCACGGGAATGCCAGAAACGTTGCGCGTGGAGATCGACGGCACTCACGAGGTCACGGTGGAGTACGACGAACTACTCTGGACCATGGCGGAAGTCTGTGGAGACAGAGACACCCGGGACCCGTCGTTCTCGGACAGAGGACGAGGACGGTCGAGATATGAGAGTGACCCTAGTGTCCCCGGACTTGCGGTCTTTCTGACCCTCTCTCTGCTCCTGCTCATCGTCTTCGGCATCTTCCTTCTGGGCAAGAGGTCCATCGCCACCCACATTTTTTTAGGAGAAATCTTCCGCAAGGGCCTCCGACGAGAAACCCGACGGTGAGAATTTTCAGTCAGGAATTTTTGATCGCGTCTAATGATTTCCCGCCGTTTTCAGAATCCCCTGCCTTAACAACTGGCTGAAACGCCAAAAGGGCGTCCATCTCGAAGCCTCCGCCGCCGCCTCCTTTTTGGTCACAGAGCTCGGCTTGATGCTTGAGGACAGGCAGCTCTTGGATGAGTTGTCCAAGCTGGCGGAGGAACCCGAAAGGTTCCAGTTGAAGAGGAAAGCCATCATCGCTTTCGAGAATCGGGTAGCCGAGAAAGAGGCAGAGAGAATTTGTGGCCATCGCTATGGACGGGGCCAAGATTCCGATGGAGCCAGAGCCTTCGGCTCTCAAAACACGTTGTCCAGCAACGCCGAATGGTTGTCGGGAGCGCAGAAGAAGACCTTCTGGGGAAATGCCGTTGAGGCGAAAAAGGTTCGCAAGAAAAAGAAGGAGAAGAAAAAGCAAGATGCGAAAGACGAGGAAGACAAGAGGAGAACTACGGCGATCCCTTTGCACGCGCCCACGGCTATGGGCTCCCCTTCGGCTACGGCTCCTCCTTCGACACCTCCACCATGCACCACGGTTCCCACGTCGTCCATGGCAGACGACGCTTCGATTCTCGTCGACTACAGTTTCGACGCTCTTCGTGGATTGAATCTCGTCCCAGCGGCTTCTACGCCGATTCCCATCATTCCCAAACCGCGGCCGTGAGTGTTTTCAGTTCGTCCAACATGTTTCCCTTCTTTATTCCATTCACGTTGCAGATTCGACATTTACCGTATCACGGGAGACAGACCTCACGACGACGACGACCACCACGACAGCGACCAACGCGACGATGACCGCGTCGAGGAGGCCAGGTGCAAAGAATGTGGGGAACCGGCCCACCCACCCGAGCTTTGCCCTCGATTGGTGACTCTCCAAGCGCACGCGGAAAATGCCAGGAGAGAACTCTTGGACATGTCGACGGACTTGGAGGTGACCATGAAGATGAACGACACCGTTCAAAAGTCCTAAGCGACAAAAGAGGAGAAAAAAGAGGCCAATTTATCCCCGCGGGGGCCCCGTCTTTTCGCATCCGTCCCGCCACGCGCCTAGGGAAGGAGCGGACAAAAAATATTTTGACCCCACTCGACCTCATGTATATAGTATATATATAGTATATGTCTTTTTCCCAACCACAATGGGAAAATAAAATATATATTGCGCGTCTTCTCTCACACATAATGTTTTTCTTTCCAGGTTTTTCTGGTAGGTGAGGAAATCATTCTCTGTGCAAACAGTTTTATTGTGGGGTGTATACGACACAAGAGATAACAACAGTTCTTACACGGGGTTGCAAGATTGTTAAAACTCTTTTTTCTTCTTTTCTATAGTTTTCTTTTTTAAAATGGATCATTTGGGGTGAGGGTCGTGGGATTGAGCACGGTCAGGTGCAACCTCAAGCCGTAGTTGCGCATCCACGAGAGTCTGATCGTTCCTTCTGGGTTCTTGAATCGATGCCCATGAAAGACGTAATAGTGACCCTTCCATTTGGCAAGAGGCGGAGCTTTGTAGCCATTAAAGAAGCCCATCTGCTTGATGTGGTGAATTGGAAGAGGATGGAAAGCTCCAGTTTCTTTTTTACGATGGTAGGGAACCACCACCCATTGATTGTAGTGACTTCCTTCGCCCGAGCCGGGTCTCTCTAACGATGGAAATTCTCTGGCTTGAAACCACAAGAAATTGTTGTTGCTTCTCAGAACCTGGCAAGGTTTGAAACTTTTTCGTCCGTCTGGCAACTTCAGATCCAGGAGTTGCATTTTACCGAGATCTGAAAAAGGATTTCCCTTGTATTTAAGAAGCCCCGTTTTTAATTCCCGAGTGAAAAAAAGTTCTCACCGCTGACCATGTCGTAAGTGAGCAGATAGAAAGGAGTTTCCGTAGTCCATGTGGATCTCCGACTGGTCGGTTGGGTTGTCTTTAGCAAAATGGTGCACCCACTGCCGGTCAAGTCGAGCTGGAAAGAAAGGATTTTTTCAGGTCTCCCATTGTGGAAACTTTTTTTTCTCTTTCTCTCACCGAGATGACTGCTAGATGAATGGGTCTAAAGAACCTGGTCATCTCAAAACGGCCGTCCACCAAAAGGGTTCTCATCAGAAGTTCCTTCTTCAGATCGAGAATGCATATGCGGGCTCCAAAGCCGTACATCAGATGGCTGGCTATGAATAAGCCGCATTCTGTATTGGTTATCGGGTGCGTGAAGGATTTCGAGTTGCAGGCGATTAATTTTCTACCTTTGTGAATCCAAGAAGCTTGGCAAGCTGCTTGGTCAGGTACAAAAGCCTGAAAGAGAAGAGGGAAAAATCGATTGCAGCCACTGAGACCGAGTTTTGAGAGGAAGGGAAAAATACTCACTTGGGCATAGGGGCCACTCATGTTGGTGGGGCGCATCTCGAACAGGTGGAACATTCGATTCATAGTGGATGGACGGTCCTTGTGAGGATGAAAATATTGCATAATCAAGGTGTTGGAGAAGCTCAACGTGACGTTGCAGGCCCGAGAAAAGTTCTCGAAGAAGATCCAGTTGGGCATGAGGTTCTTCGGAGGTCCTCTCAACTGATTGATGTAGTTTTTCGTATTACAGTCTTCAGGCATGGTAGCCGGTTTTAAGATGCGTCTCACTACGAAACCGTTCATCTCTTCTCCCGGGTTTACGGACATGACGGCCACGGCATTGCTTTTCAGTCTGGCCATCAGGTGGCCGTCGGAATAGTAGTAGTTTTCAACCACCATATAGTGGGGTGGCAGATCCAATGGTTGAGGCAAACCTTTCTTTACCGTGGGCTCAGTGATTTTCAGGTTCTTGAGTCTGTGAAGAACCCCGTCGTCCGCCACTAGATACTGGCTACTTCCAATAATGATGTAGTTGCCGGCAAAGCAACTCTGGGAGCTGTTCTGCAAAGGTCCTTGGTTTTCGGGGGACAATTTAATGCACACAGGATAATTTGGATAGAGATCCAGTTCTCCGTCGAGATTTTTTTTCCACAAGAGAATTCTGTACCCCGTGGAGAAGCTGGGCAACAGGGTCAGATACGATACCATGTATCCGGCGAAGTGCCCGTTGTCCAGACTTTTTATGTCCATGAACTTAATAATCTCGTCGGAAGGTAGCGGCACTCCCCACGGACTGGCTTGGAAGCCAGTTTTTTTGTCAAACTTGTGAATATTGGGCCCGTGTTTTCGGCAGAGATGCCTGAGCCTTTTAGAACACATGGATAGGCGGACTTGGTCGACGATGCTGATCAGGGACAAGAGCGCAGAGTTGAACGGAAGGTCTCTGCTCATAGCGTCCTCCAGCGGGGATATCTCGTCGTCTGGACCAAAAGGAAAATATTCGGTCATATTTCACTGTATAAAAAACTTTTCTTCCCACACGGTAAGTAATTCGACACTGAGACTTTAAGAGAACGACAGAGAGATAGGGAAGCGCGAGCGTAATTGTGTCAAACGATCAAAAAGTGGTGCGCGTTCGGTCAAGGGGGGAGGAGGAAGATTTTCATAACGTGTTTCTTCACTCTCGCGCTCCTTTGTTCGGCCGGAAAGAGGAGGAGCAACCGCACCGAAAAGGAAGATTGGGGAACCTGCATTTTAATCTGCATCGAACAGACGATGTTAGCATTAGTAGATCTCTAAACATGGAGAAAGACGGAATAGCTATGATGACGGAAAAGTGGCTCTTGCCGGCATCGACTAAAATTGTCAAACTTGTCAATTATGGGAAAGGAGCCGGAATTGGAAATTTTCCCCCGGCTTTAAAATCGAGATCCTTTCTGCCTCCCTTCGTACCTCCGTTTCTTCCTACTTATAGATCGGTGCCGAAACGATCGGGAGTTCGCTCTCGGTCTGTATCCCCTCCGATGTTGGACAAATTTGACTCGGAGCCGGTAGCTAGATCTCTGTCTCCTCCGGTCTTGCATCTCCCGGAAGATACTGAACGGACTCTTCTCATTCAGGTAGATCCTGAACAGCAGCATGAACAACAGCAACAGCCTCTGTCTCTCATTCAGGAAGAGAAGGCCATGATCGAAGGAGATAGGCCCGATGTGGAAGTGGATATTTCAACGATGCTGGTGCCCACTTCGATAACTCCGACTGTGACCAGAATTTCTCGTGTGGTCAAGGTACAGGCCGAAATCGAATCTCGTCGTCCTCCTCCGCCCTCTTACAAGAAGTGGAAAGATACGATGACTATTAAAGATGAGAAGATGGACCTGCTGGAACGGGAGTTTGTCCAATACAGGAGAAACGCTGAGAGAGAATTGGCCTTCCATGTTAAGGATAAAGTGACTTTGCACAAGGCTCTGGTGATGCAGACCACGGCTTCGAGTTTGATCGATGCGCACCTGAAGATGGCTCTGGGAGACGTTCAAAAGGAGAAAGCCCGCATTTTCGCTCTGGAGAAACAGAGGCAAGATCTGCTCTATTCCATGCATCAAGCGAGGGCTGAGGCCCAAGTTTGTAAGGCCCAAATGCAAATGATGAGTCAGAATAACGCGCGACGCGAATTGGCCGTGGGTGCCGAAAGATCTGCCAATCGCAACTCTCCGCCTCTTTCTATTCCGGGCTTGGACTCTAGGGGTGGGATGTATGGGTTGGCTCCGGAGACCTCTCATGCCGATGCGACGTTTATGAAACAGCAAAAATCTCTCGTGAGTTGGCAGGAGCAAATGCAGGCTTCCAGGTACAAAAATATTATCAAGGGAAAGACTCCTAGACAAAAAGGTTCGACTTACTCTGCGGTTCTGTCGGGAAATGGGCCTGGGAAAGCTCTAACTGTACGCCTGCCCTCATACCCTGATCCTGCTGGAGCCGAGGCAAAGTTTCTCGACACGAACAAGTTGTTGGACCACGACGACTCGGGTGGAGATTTAGTGGTGGACATTCAGTGAATAGCTCCTATAAAGTCGTGTGTGTGTGTGTGTGTTCAGTCGATTGTAGGATTGTGGGATTGTCGTGATTTACGTTTCACATATATATCGTTTTTCGGAAAATAAATTATTATGTTGAGGATAATAAGGTTTGTGTATTTTTACTTTTTTTGCGGCCCTTTTTTATGCGCGTACATATAAAAGAAGATTCATGGTAATGGTACATATAAAAGAAGATTCATGGTAATGGTACATATAGGGGGGAAAAAAAAAAGTTGAAAACCCACAATTTTACAGATATCTGATGATGATGCTACGTAAATTTTACAGATGGTTGATGGTGCTACGTACGTATATTATGAGATTCAACATGAGGGGATAAAACGGAAAATACCACAATTTACACAAAAGGATAATTGATAATGGAGATTTTTTTGGGGCCATTTTTTATGCTTGCTTCTACGTATAAGTTCACAAAATTGACATGCATTGCCTTACAACATTCGCTCTTTTTTTGTATTTTTTTAGGTGCAAGGGCAAAGTGCCCTGTTTTGTTAATTGTCGGTTCGATAGACGACTCACACACACACGGTGGAGGGCTGAATTCAGGGTTTTTTCCCAAAAAAAGGATGATTCTGAGAGTCATAAGTGGTAACTGTGTCATTGAGAGTCTTCGACAAGCTCTTGGTTAACCAGGTCATTAGGACTTCGTTGCGCGCTATGATGTGCACAAAAAGAGCGAGGAAAAAAATTCCAACGACGAGCAACCTGAGATCTTGGCGAGTCATCTTTCTGTTAAAGTTGACGAAAGAGGCGGAAGGACTTCTCTCGGGAGGCTGCGGAGATGGAGGGGGAGGGGGAGGTGGATGAAGAGGCAACTCCATCATGTCTTTGTCTTGGTTTCTATGGAAAGATCTAGTTCTTCTGTAGAGGTGTTGATGGGATTCTTCAAGCCGATCTAGAAAAAGGGATCGAGGGGAGGTTTTTAGTATTTCACCATCGTTTGATAAGACCAAACGCCTGATCGATCCGTCAGTTTGGTCGACAAAACCATAATGGCCATGCAATAGCGATTTTTGGGGCTGAGTTTGCCGTCATAGACCGTCGAAACTACAAAAGAGGTGGGCTGGTTAATTTTGTTGTCTAAGAAATCGAAGACAAATGCGCCTCTCCAGTCCATTCCCGTAAATGGAAATCTGTCCTTATAGGCGAAGTCACAATAGCCGGAGGCTTCTTGTTCCTGATGTAGTAGGGGACCGTCAGAGTTTGCTTTGTAATCGGTCTCCTTCTTCAGAAGCCCTTTCAAGCCGTTTGGAAATTTGATCACTTCTCCTCCCAAACTGAATTTGATCGATTCTAGATTTGGAGGCAGACTCATGCAATATTCGATCCCCTTTTTCTGGTTCGGATCAAAGACCAGTTGGAAATGATAAGGGGTGACCAAATACAGAAGCAAGCAGTTGGAGGGCAGAATGAATTCATGATTCTGCAGTCTCAGACCCTCGTTGATCGACGACAAACTGAGTTTGTAAGTGTCTATATAGTACTTCATCACTTTGTCGATGATGGGACGTTTGGGATTGTTCTCGAAGATGTATTTTTCATAGAAAATATAGACTCCCGTCAGCTCGAACTTTGGCTCTAACCACTGATGGGACGCGGTCGTGATGGGCTCCGTGGAGTTGTACGAGCCGTTGTGTCCCGTGAAATTTCCTATCTTGCATCCAGAGACGAGATCTTTGTGCAGAGTGAAATTGATGGTCGTGTCAGGACGAATCAGACTGAAACGTCTCTCCGAGTCATCGATGAGGCCTCTTTTCTCCAAGATGGAAAGGATGGTCAGGTTCTTCGAACACGATCCCAAACCGAACACCCCATCGAAGGATCCCGCGATTCCGACCTCTGACGAGTTGGTTGACAGGCTGCCGCCTCCGCTGATCATATCCATCGAGGCCATCATGCCCGGGTCGATTTTGGCTGTGTCCACAGAGGTGGTAGGTTTGATCAGATCCTCGATTCCTGTGTACCTCTTTCTTATGGACTTACTAGTGTAGGTTCGATTTAAGATCTGATACCAATTGGAGGCTAGATCTCCTTCTCCTCCCCCGCATGGTTCTCCATTGATCTGGACAGAGACTCTCGAGAACGCGATGGCGGGTCCCAAAAGGTGAGGCGCATAAATACCGTCCGAAGAGTTTTCCTGTGTGTAGTAGAGTCGCTTGTGTTTTGCCTGAAGTAATTTGTCGGCTTTGGTGGTGCCAACAGCTTTCAGATCGGTGCCGTCGTGATTGGGATTCTTATAAGACAATTTTCCCTGTAGGAGAAAAAAGTTTTTTAAGAACTCGTTCGGCTTGAAAGAAGGACTCACTCACAGTGATCAGAACGGGGGACGATCCGAAGGAAATGTAATGGGGAGAGCGAAGATGAAATTGTATCATCGGATCTGTAGAAACAGTGGACCCAGAAATGCAGTCCAATCGGTGTGTAGTTTTACTCAGAATTCGAGGATGAGGAAGACAGTATTGAGAGGTTCCTTTGTTTCTGAGAACCTCTGGTAGCCCACCACCAGTTTTTTGAGGCACATGCTCCCGTTTCTTACCTTTTCTAGTTTTGGTCATGTTGGGTTCGGTCGGTCGGTCAGTCGAGAAAGAGAAAGGACGATGAAATACTCAGTCAGGGGGCGAGAGAGAGAGAGAGAGAGAGAGAGACAAAAATGGGGATGCTTTTCGTCTGCACGGCTACTTTTTCTTCTTAATGGGTTTTTTCTTGGTAGCTTTAGATCCTTTGCGACCTATTGAAACTCCGCAATGAAAACAGAACTTGGTCGCTTTCACGTGGATCTTTTGAGATGACTTTTTCCCTCCTTTCGTACTCCCAGTCTTCGCTTTGGTCGCTTTGGGAGTCGTTTTCTTCACCTTGGCCACCTTTGGTTTGCTAGACTTGGAAGAGGTGGAAGAGGACCTTTTTTTAGGAGTGGCCTTCTTTTTCATGTCAGGTCTCTCTACCGGGGGAAGGATGACTTTTCTCGGATTGACAATCTTTTTCCTGCAGCCCTTAACTTTCAGCTCGTTCTTAGTCACCGGGCGTCCTTTCTCATCTACGATGTCGTAGTCCTTTTCGTCCTCGGCCGGAGACCCCTCTTCCTCCTCAGACCCTTCTTCCTCTTCGTCTCCTGACTCTTCGTCTTCTGTCGTCGGGGTATCGTCTTCTTCGTCGTGATCGTTGTCGTCGTCTTCGTCTTCACTTTCGTTTTCGTTGTCCGCTTCTTCGTGATCGTCGTAGTCTACATGTATATGTAAGGAAGGAGTACTGGAGGTTTTAGGTCATCAACTTCACTATTTTTTTCGATCTCACCTTCTTTTCTCTGGCTCAGATCAGGGTCTTTTGTGGTAGGGGTTTTGGCAGGGGGAAGCGTCGTTGAGGAAGACCCCAAATCCTCTTCGTCTTCTTCGTCTTCGTGGTCTCGAGGAGTGAGGGAAGGTAGGTCTTCGCTGTCACTGTCGCTACCTCCTAAAATTCCCCTTCGAGACATTTAGGAGGATTAATCTGTGGAGTGAAAATTGAGAATCACTGACAAGTCGAGATCCGCTTGAAAGGAAATGTGCTTTAAAGCGCTGTCGTAAAAGGCCAACTGCATGGTGAGGACACTCCCGTTAATAGTTATGGGAAAAGACTTGGTGACATGACCTCGTTCCTCAAGAGCACAAACTAGTTCAACAATCCCACGAGAGTGAAAAAACGACGGTCTCGTCACTGAATGGGTGCTGGACATCACGTACAGAGGCGTATAATTGCGGATAGAATGCTCTTGGACTGTGATCTTGGCAAGTGCTTTACTAGAAAAAGTTTTAGGTGATAGGTAAGGGAAAATCAAAATCTTGGATGGCATTCTAAGTGTTCTATGAGCTGTAGCGTTGAGAGTCAGTCGAGCCTCGTAGACTGAAGAACTCTTGTGCAGTTCCAAATTGTGTCCGCTCTTCGAAAGACGACTCTTAAAGGTACCGGGCAGATTCAGAGACACTTTCAAAATCTTAAAACATTTGTTATTCAGCCAAGTGTGTATCTCGTCTAGGCTTTTCAATGCCATGGTGGGGAACTCAAAAGACTTTGAGGCTCTCGAGTTCATGCGACCAAAAAAGAAGGCCTTTTCTTCCGGAGTCTCCATTTCTCCGACTAACGTCGAAATTAGAACTGTGGGGTCGACTGTGTCAGACCAGATCTTAACCTCGGCCTGGCTCTCGTTGATGAAACCCGCATAAACGAAGCTCTGGTTCTCCACAGTTTCGAACCAGTTTTTTGAATCTTCGCTCACGAAAATTTTCTTTACTCTCGGATGTACGCTTAAATTTAGGGCCTTCAACATGAATAAACTGTTGGAGAAAAAGCTGACTTCGGGAGGCAACCGGATGCAAATTCTTTGTAGTCCATCGGATCCTTTTTCCAGAGTCACCCTGACTGTTCTGTGGAAATGTTGCTCGTAGTGAGATACATTGTCTTCTTGTTTAAAATGCGATTTTATAGAGTCCACCAGGGAAACGAGGTCTGCATCGGCTAAGACTAGCATTTTCTGGAACTGGAGAGCTCCGAAATTCACCGAGATTTGCAATTTCATCTTAGCTGGGAGGGTTTCGGATGTTATGGAAGTTATAGAAGCCAATCCTCCTCCTTCGATACCTTTAGGAGGTAGCAAGTAATCGAGACTGACGACGTGGGCCCCTCTTCTAGCTTTTCCTTTAAGATGCAACATGGTGGGAGAAACTGTTATTTCGAGACTACGAAAGAACTAAAATTCTCTGCGTCGGCCAATTCTTCCGTATAAAACCAGCCCTTCAACTCAGATCCTCCAGATACTCTTTTCACCTTATAAGCTGGAAAAAAAAGATAATTGTTAGACTCAAAAATCATGCCCACTAGGGGGTAGAGAGAGAGAGAGAGAGAGAGAGAGAGAGAGAGAGAGAGACATTTGTTCCCTTTAACCCAACAAGGGGTCCTCTATTTACCTGGCACTAATTTCCCTCCAAGACTGGCCTTCAAATTAGCCTGAGTGATCTCATAAAGTGTTTCAGACCAGGAACCGTCTCGACTAGCTTTGTGAAAAGGACGTTTGTTTGCTTCTCCGATCACCGAGATGAGCACTTTCTGACCTGGGATGAATCGAAAGATTTTTTTGTGCCAGTTTGAAATTTTTGCCGAATGATAATTGTATCCGGTCACATTGTAACTCATGGAATGGTCGTCCACTTTGAACTTTGCGTTGAGCATGTATTGAAAGTTGGAATCGGTCACTTGGTTTCTGGCCATTTTCGTTCCCGGCACAACTTGGTTGTTGTGAGCGTCAATCACCTTCTGAATGTGAGAGGTCCACAACGTTTTATTGCCTTTTCGGGCTCCCACCATCATCATGTTCCTCCTGATTGTGCGTATAGCTCTCTCTGCTTTCCAGGCCTTGGAGCGGCGAGAAAGAAAGTGAATTCTAATGCCTAACTTTTTCATTTCTTCCTGAAAGAAGGCCGATTTGATCGCCGGCTCCATGTCGGTCTGAAGTAGATTTGCAGCTGGAAGGGTACTTTTTTTCAGCAGGCCAGTCAAAACAGTGAGAAAAGTAGAGAGGTTTTTCTTCTTGAAAGGGGCGGCCACAATTAGACCTGTAGATACACATATGACAAGACAAAATCCCACATAACCACGATTGGAATATCTCCATGAGTCTGGAAAATATCCAGAATCACATTGCAAGGTTCCAAGTCTGTCAATGCCTATCGTAGCGAATTCTTTAGGCCTGGTTCGGGCCTTGGTGAAGACAGCGGTCTCTAGCCAATTGCCTCTCATGGTTTGCAACTGTTTAGCCGTGAGAGTTCCGCTCGTCCACTTTCTTTTGCGCGCCTCTTTCTTAGCTACTGCCACCAATGATCGAAATGACATTACATGCCCTTTGTCGATCTCAGACAGGAAGATTTTCTTCATAGTTTCCATAATTTACGTGTCTCGCTCTTTCTCTCTCTCTCTCTCTCTCTCTATATGGACTCAAATTTTAGCACGTGAGGGTGAGAAAACTATAAAAGTCTCATGGAATCGAGAGAAAGTAATAAAATTGCATTCTCGTGTGAAGAAATGATAAAAATGGCACCCACTGTCGAGAACTATCTGACTGCGGTCGCATGGCGCGCGCACGCATTCATAAATCTACACACCACTTGTGAAAGTTCTTTTTTTTATAGAGAACACTTTTTTTCTACGAGCGAAGAGGTATCTATTCACCTGGTTATGATCCATCCTTCGACTGGGGTGACTCTAGGCCAAAGGTAAAGTATGAGTCAGATCCTAGAAAAGGGAGGAGTCTATATATGAGGTGCCTTTTTGAGCGGGAAAAAACCCACCAATCCGGTCTTTCGTTTCATGTTCAGAGCCGTAGTATTGACACGTCGACTATGACGAATATGAATCTCGTTGTTCATCGTGGGTTGAAGTAAATAAGCGTTGAAATACTCTCGCTCAGACTCGTCCATGGTGAAATGATGGGGCGTCATGGCTTTTCGTACCAAATGACTCATCCCTTTGGCTCTGACTGAATCGATCCCTGAGGATCCGGCCTCGGAGCCGGGAATAATTTGAGCCTGCAAGTAATAACTTTTCACCGAGCGAAACCAGGCCTCTCTGAAAATAAAAAAGACTCCGTTAAAAACCCTGTAATGTGCATTGATAGAGTTTCAAACTCCCTCACTCGAATTCTCCCTCATTCTTCAGTTTACACTCTTGGGAACAAGAACTGTCTTCCTCGAATATGCCCTTCGTGTCCTTTTGCCAGGTGTCGAGGGAGAGAGAGGCCTCCTGGAGTGTGTCGACGGAGATGTAAAAGTACATACTGTCCGTGTCCTGCGCAAGTGGAAAATAGAGAAACCTTTATAGAAATTGTGCTCCCCTCGAGGCCTCTTGATTTCCCACTCACCAGATAGCAAAGCTCTGCTTTCTTGGGGTCCAGCAGATTGAGCAATGTCATCAGGTGGGAGTTGAAGAGGAGGCGACTGCGACCTAAAATGGTGGCTCCCACTTGGACAAGGTTCAATGATTCTCGGTCGTTGTTTTTCTCTGTGATTAAATAAAGCATTCTCGGCTTTTTCCCCTCTTCGTCGACTGAGGCTCCCAACAGCTGAATATCGGTCAAATTCTCCGGCAAGCCGTGCGCGTAAAGAGTAGTTTCGCTGAGGATCCGTGTCTTCGCAAATCGTGCCATCCTCGCCATTGTGAAGCCATAGAAACTATTATTAAATAGCTGCGAAAGACGAAGAAGAAGAAACGTGTACGTCATGAGAGAAAAAATCTCCTTCCAAACTTACTTTGTCCGTCTCAGCCTGAAGGGATTTGCCTTCTCCCCGTCTTTTCAAGTCATGCCGACTCTGAAGAGTCTTGATGATATATTCGCCAATGTAGCTTCTCTCTTGATAAAACCAATAGTGAAGGATAGAGAATTGTTCTAGCCCTCTCTCCTGCACGAGGAAGCGAAATTGACTCAGAGGCAGAGTGACGACAGATTTAAAGTGGGCCCTGGGAAAGGTGTAGGACGAGCGACATTTGCGGTCTAGCTCTTTGACCGCCTGTTTTTTCACTCTCGCCTCGTACCTCACTTCGCGCTCCCCATCCTCCATCTTCATCCCGATTCTGACTCTCTGGCACTGCAGATGGAAAGCTCCCTCTCCTAGTTCGTGAGGTTCCACTTTGGTTCGGTCGAGACAGAAATTCAGCACCTTTGAGCACCAGTCTTTGCGCGTCTCCTTCCCGCCCCGTATAGTAATGAAACCGCCAGCGCCCGAATCGGGGTCCATGATTTTCTCCATCAACTTTTTCTCACTCAACAACTCTTCTTCCCGCAACCATTTTGGTAGGCTGATCGTCTGGTAGGGCCTCATCGCTTCCATGTAGTCAGACAGATCAGACAAATTGCACGGTTTGGACAAACCGTACAGAAGAGGATCTCCCGTGTGATCCATCTCCACCAATTGGCCGGCCCCGTTGACCACCTTCATTTTGTTGCCGTGAGTCAGAGAGCACTGGGTGACGACTTCGTATCGTATGTTCCAGAGCCCAGAGTCTCTCAAAGCCTCGGCCAATCCTCGATTGAAGAGGTCGCTCTTGATTGTGCAAGGATGAAATGCGATGGGCTCGTCTCTAACGTGAAGCTGACATTCTCGAGTGTGTCCCCGCAACACGTGGGTCTCGTGATCATGCACTTGAATGATCACGACCTCGTTTGGTTTCAAGAGTACGAGATCCACGCGTTTTTTTTCGCTCCATCCAAAGCATGACTGAGACGGTCCCGACGTGTGCTGGCTGATGGCTCTTAAACTCTCTGGATGCCTGATATTGATCAGATACTGCACCCCGAGTCCTTCGGTGGAATAAAAACGCGGAGGACCTTTTTCTTTCATTGGCGCGAGAAATTTTTCAGTCTGCAAATCGTATCCGTGATCGAATTCCGCTCCGCCCGCAGACGCATTCACCTTGGTGGCCTCTCGATGGTTGAAGAAGGCCTGAGGAGAATAGAATGCGTGACACAGACCCACGGGCAAAGGTTGAAGGGCCTGGAAAAAAAGTGAGGGAAAAATCGGAAAAGCTCCATGAACCCAATATCGTCGTGGGTCAAAAGAGAGGGAGACGAAAAAGTCGCGTGTCATATTAATTTTCCGCTTAGACTTATCTTTTGTCTTTGTGTCCGCGCGCGCGCATCCCCTTTTCATTCCGTCACTTTGAGCTCCAACGGTCGACCCGATTAGAGAGGGAGAAGTGAAAATTGAGACCGAGTCGCTAATCCTCTCACTCCCACCCCTTGTGTGGAAAAGTCTTAGTGTGTGTGTGTGTGTGTGAGATTTAAGAGCCATAACTAACCCCCACACGCTCTTGACGTTAATCTGCCTCAGAGTCTAAATATGACTTTTTTTTCTTTGCCCAAGGATTTTGTACGTCAGTGTGCAGATATCGAATGTTCTTCTATCTTCCTTTTAACGGTTTTGGGGTGAAAAATGAGAGGGTCGAATGCGGTCAAATATTATTTTTGTCGTCTTCCCAAAAGCACGAGATTACGACTCAAATTTGGCCTCCCGTAAACTATGCTCCCCAGACCGACGGAGGATAAGTGCGCGTCTCTCTCTCCAGCAGACCGACGGAGGCGGGGCGGAACGCCACCAACGCTGAATCCAACGAAGCCGGCTGAAGCCGCCTTCGTTGACTGAGACAAGTAGGGTAGAGGTGTCATTTTTACGGAAGCTCGAAAGAGACGCACATGTGAGGGAGAACGCCGCGAGGAGCGAGAAAACAGATTATTAAAAAGATGGCCGAGAAGGAGAAGCTTAAGCGTCTTCTACAACAGCCTGATTTTCTCATGGTCGCCGATCAGAACGAAGATTTTTCGAGCCAAGAACCGTCTTTGCCCACTGAGGACCAGCTCGAAGAGTGGGAAGAGCAGATGGACGTGGTCAGAGACAACATGCGAGTGTCGATCATCAAGGGACCCAAAGAGTCGGGTCTCGTGTGGCCGCCCCCAAACGACGACACGTTATATCCGTACAGGAAAAAATTAACCAACGAGTGGACTCTGATCGAAGCTGATACGTGGACTTGTGTGAGTTGGAGAAAATCGGTGAAAGATTTAGCTGGCATCTTGAGAGGTCTCGCTTTTATGTGGGTTTGGACCTTGAAACACGGTCCCGAGATGGGTCCGTGGAGGTCTGAAAGAGGACCCGGAGCCCGCGCGGTGCACAGCATGAAGTCTAGAAGAGAGTTTGAAGACCTGTACAAGATCGCCCATGGCCTGATAGTTAAAGTGAACGAGAGCAAGAGGATCGATGACGACGACGACGACGACGACGACGA
>JAULBR010099756.1:0-11327 GCA_032355825.1 Melanodrymia aurantiaca
ACTGGTATTTTTTTCCAAATTAATCTGGTACAGAGGGGAAATGTCTGTAAAAATAATTCGGTAGTCTAAAGGTTAAAGCAGTAAATGTAAAAGTAGATTTTTACGTTTCATAACGGAATCAATGATAATTGATTTATCTTTGAAATTACTGAAAAACATTAAAATCTAAAATGTTCAAATTCACTTGTAAAAATACATGCTTATGAAAACAAATAAATAGAAAAAGTAGGTTATTTGATGTTAGTTGTCAGTTTTGTATTACGTATGGTGTCAAGTCTCCACTTTATTTCTTCATTTGCAATTTCATTAAATCAAGTATTTCCCCACATCCTTGAGAAGAAGGTTTTCAGTAACTGTCAGAACGTCATAAAATGTATAAAGCTAAATAGAAACATATGTATTTGTGCATGGTTATCTAACCCGCTACTTTAAACACTCATTCATACAAAGACAGGGACATTATTCAGCCATGTTGAAGCAAAAGTTAAGCAGTTTCCCTGATTAATTTTGACAATATTTGCCTGCAGGCACTGCAAATGGTAAAGCACTAATGGAGAGAACCATAAAACTGTCAGAAGGCGTGGCCATTAGTTCTACCCTGTAAACACGGAATGTCAATTGTTTCTATTCTTCACAAATGGTTTCTGTTTTTCACATTGTTCTTCCTGCTTATAAAGTTATTTCCTCAAAACAAAGATAGCAAAAAGGCATTTTAATAGGTAGCATTCAAACAGTTATTTTCAAAAACGGAAACCACCAAATGGAAATATTTGTGGGACATAAAATGTTCCAAAAATTAATATTATGTAGTAATTGAATGAATGAAAAATAATTCTACTGCTTAATATACATGTAGTAAAATGATCCACAATAGGAAGTTATTATCGAATGGAATTCTCATTTTTGTATAATTTTCAAAAGTAAAAGTTATAATTATATTTTTAGACTTTCCCAAATGTCATCCAATATTCAGTTCATAATTCAGAGATTTAGAAAATTCAATATTTATATTCATCTTATCCAATACTACTTTCAGTATCACCTTAATACAGTACTATACCACTGATCATTAATTAATACCAGCAATTTTCAGTTTTCTTCTTTTTTGGCATTTCAATGAGCCAGTTATATTATTTCATTAAAAAAACAACCCAACTTGTCGAAAATGAATAGAAATTGAATGAAATGACGACAGAAATACAAGTTTATAAAGTTGAGCTCTCGAGCACAAACTATAAAGCTAATTATCAGTGAGAACAAATAGATCAATATATGTACTTGATGTTATTGTGATGTGCAGCTGTCCACTACAAGCTGGTGGTGTCTACAGTCCACACACAGACATCACCTTCGGGCATACACCGGCACTTCTTAGTCAACATGCTCAAACATACACACAAACAAACACCGCTTAATGATAGATTGTTCACAAAAACTTCTAAATCTTTCATGTTTTCATCAGTAAATACAAATGTATGTTTAATGATAACTAAGCATCAGCTATTTCAGGATTGTAGTTGATGAAAACATTCGCCAATAACAATTTTGTTACTAATGACGAATATTTCACAATTACTCAGATTTAAAGTTTGGTAAGTACATTGCAAATGTTTTTTATTCATATACATATCCACAGACTTAACGATTTGTAAGTAAGTAACATTGGAACCAGATATCCCCACCTTTTGCAAACAGCTGGTATCAGTCAGGCAGGATATACCCACCTTTTGCAAACAGCTGGTATCAGTCAGGCAGGATATACCCACCTTTTGCAAACAGCTGGTAAGTCAGGCAAGATAGACACTTTTTGCAAACAGCTGGTATCGGTGGCATAGGATATACTCATTTTGTACAAACAGCTTGTAAAGGTTTGGCAGGATATACTCACCTTTTACAAACAGTTGGTATCATTTTAGCAGGATATACTTATCTGTTGCAAAAAGCTGGAATCAGTTGGGCAGGATATCAGCACATTTTGCACAAACAACTGTTTTCAGTGGCATAAGGATATATTTACTACCTTTCACAAACATCTGTTATCAGTTGAGCAAGATGTGCTAATCTTTTGCAAACACCCGGTGTCATTACTTATTTGACAGTGATTAATTAGCACAACATGCTAACATCTTGCCTTTTGAAATTTCTTATGTATATGGATTTCAAGTTCAGCAAAGATTGTTGTAATGTAAGTTTGATTTCCTAGGTGAGCAATAGCGTATGTTATGTAACTATATATTAATGTGTTATGCTGAGAATCAAGCATGCCCCATACTGCTATGAATACAGATTTCATTTTGGCCTTCAGATTTTTTTATCCTATAAACAAAATGCAAACCTTATCAAATGAGAAGCAGACTAAAGATGAGATTTGGACTTGCAAAGCTGTTGTAAGAAGATGATTTACTGTAGAGAGATGCACACCATTGTTTGCATCCCATGTCTTAGCCAGTCGCAATCTGCAACTGCTTTTCTTAGTCAATTAGACTGTAATCAATATCAACCATTTATTACAAAATCTACATGTCTGGCTGATAATGGAACATAAATGCTTTATCAGACGGTTTTGAGTTGCAGTTTCGCAGCTAGTGTCAACAAGGAATACACAGAAGTGGTGCATCTAATCACTGAATATAAATAATGGTAGGAGGTTATAGATGAGGTGAGGTAATGTTCAGCACAGTTATTGGGACACTATACATGAGATGGGGTAACCTTCAGAACAGTTGTAGGGACGAGGGTTATAAATCAGGGGAACTATAGATGAGATGGGGTAACCTTCAGAACTGTTGTAGGGAAGAGGGTTATAGATCAGGGGAACTATAGATGGGATGGGGTAACCTTCAGAACAGTTGTAGGGAAGAGGGTTGTAGATCAGGGGAACTATAGATGAGATGGGGTAACCTTCAGAACAGTTGTAGGGAAGAGGGTTATAGATCAGGGGAACTATACATGTAGATGGGATGGGATAACTTTCAGCACAGTTGTAGGGAAGAGGGTTATAGATCAGGGAAACTATAGATGGGATTAAAATTAAATACAGTGAAACCTGATTAAACCGGAAAACCTTGGGACCCTAATAAATATCCGGTTTAGACAGTATTTTGGTTTCTCAAGGGTCTTGCTTTTCACCAAAAACTATGCAAAAGAGTTATTTCCCTTGTCAGAATAACACGTTATTTCCGTTGTCGGAATAACTCGGGCCGTTTACAAATACCGGTAGACTGATTAATTACGTGCAAATAGAATTCTATTTTTAACGTCTTTTGTGCATGAACAGACCATTGGGTTTCCTTTTATTCGGATACTCTTCTATTTATCACAACTTTTCTGCAATTTCTATACACTTCCCGGATACGGAAATTGCAGAGAAGTTTTGATAATATTCTTTTACACAATCGGTTGAAAGGTGAACAAAATTGAGAGTTCACTATTTAATTAGCCTATGTAATAATGTAATTGACATGATATGGTACGTGAGTTACTCAGTAGAGAATACAGTACCTTAAAGAATACAATCAAGCGCTAATTAATCTGTCGCCTTCATGTCTGTCATGCCATCGGTGATCTGTTGCGTAGCAATACTTACTGGATTGCCGTATCCAATCGGCATTGTTTATAAGTGACGAGGTTCATTTTCAGCTGCCAGAGACTTTTTACTTAGTTTTAGCTATCCGGTTTTTACAGGGTAATTAATAAGAGATATGTCATTTTTGTACAGAAAATGATCCGGTTTTCGGAATTGACAGGTTTCGTTTTACTAAGGGTTTTAATATATGCAATACATGGGGGTGAAATTCGGGACCAAAAAATTCAGTCGGTTTTGACAGGATTCCGGTTTGTTCAGGATCCAGTTTAGGCAGGTTTCACTGTAGAACAATTTGGGAATTTTTAGTTGAGAAATTGAGAATTTTCACTGTTATTTGCTTTTGGTCGGTACCACAGCCATTTGACCAATCCCAGGTCTGCTAGATGTTAAACTTCTATATAACTTACAAGTCCGGTACTTTATATCTGTTAAAACTGTAGGTCATTTATGTTATGAGCAAAATGCATTTCAAAAATAGGTAATTATAATGTGCACAATGTGTTCTGACAATTCAATCACACATTCTTCACAAGACTTAATGTTGTAACTTAGGTAAATGATACTATACTCAATTTAACATTTTAAAACTGTTGCATGTATTATGTTTAATAATTATATTCCGCTAATCCTTGTATTTTGCAGCGGTATTTCGTTCTATGTAAAGGTAACTAGTTAAAATCAACACCTGAAGGCTGATTAATGTTTCATTTCAACAAGAATCCTAATTATTGTAGACGGAACAATTTTTAGAATGCAACAGAAGTCTTAACTAATAGTTTTACAGTTTATTTATGCACCTGTTTAAATGTTACATGTTAACTTGTATGTTATTAATTTTAATAATCTTAATTATTACGTCTAATTCAGTAGAAGTCTCAACTAATAGTTTTACATTTTATTTAATCACCTATGTATTTGAATTTTTAATTTTTAAAACATATTTAATACCCCAGATCAATGACAATGGCAAGGTTGGGGTATATATAGTAACTTGTATATTATTAATTTTAACAAAACTAATAATTATTTCAGCATTTATTAATTCAATAGAAGTCAAAACTAATAGTTTTACATTTTATTTATCCACCTACCGGGTATTCTTATTATATTAAAATACATGCTATTAATTTGAACAATAAACTTAATTATTTCGGATGGCAGTATTTTTATAATTGAATAGAAGTTATTTATCCACCAGTTTGCTTATTATTAATTTGTGAAATTGAAAAGTGAGGTGGCAAAAACAGGTAAAAGATAAAATAAATCAGTTGCTTATTTTGTTATCATGTAATAAGTTTTTCTCAATTTTGTAAAGAATATATCAATAATCCTACAAAAATTAAATACTTAAATCGACCTATAAGTAAAGAAACACTTTACTATATTATTGATACAAAACAAAATCACTAATTCATTACTACTATTCATTCAACTCTCTTTCTTGATACTTATTTCGAAAACAATAACTAATTCTCTGAAAATATTGATGAGAAATTATTTAAGATTCAAATTATTAATTTGTCTATTAATAATTAATTTGAATAATTTCTTGTAAATGTTTATAATTTCATTACCTACATTATAGCTGTAATCTATTTAAGTACCAGTATTCATTAATATATGTAATAGTAGTTATATGACTGAAATAAATTTGCTTTTCCAAAATATTTGTTTGCAAGTCAACATTCAATAATACCAATTGGTTTAATATTTATAAGCACTATATGTAATATGAATATTAGTTGTAATAAACTGTAATAATTATTTAAGTCCTTTAACAATAATAAAAATTCTACCTACGGACACTATTTAACTTAATTTTCATATACATGTTTCTATAAATTACAAACCTTTTTCCAATGGGCAACGAACATTTTTTTATCAGAAATATGAATATTTAAACACAATTTGAAAAGTGGATAATGGACATGGGAAAGAAATGTGGATTGGTTCATACTGCAGAATGAGCAACACAAACACTGTATATTAACAAGATTCGCAAACATTTTGTGTTATTTTATAAAACATGCAAGTTGTAGGTTTGTTATCAATTACAACACAGATGTAAAGGAAGTTGAGATAAGATTGTTTATTTAGATTACAAGTGATACTAGTGCCACAATATTCAATTCCTTTAATTCACAATGTTATTTTGCACATAAACACATTAAATACTGTTGCTATAAATAAATAAACAAATACACAAAGTATTAACCATAAAAAAATTTCAAATTTTTCGTTTTGCGGAAAAGTATTACACTTATTGACAAAATGTACAATATGTTGTTAAAATTATAAAGGTATAACGTGGAATAAAATATTAGAATTTTTTCCATTTATTTTGCTACGAAAAAATTGCTAGTTTTGTAATAATTATGAGTACCTCAAAGTACTGAACAGATTTCATAATAACAGGATCACTCAGGGAAGAGACAAACTCTAGCAGGAAACAGACACAGGAATAACATATAAATGTTTACTACGTTGCTAAACTAAAAATAATAATTATTAAAATTAAATTAAACCTAGCAAAAAGTTTACTTATTAATACATGTATTTTTGACAACCGGACAAATATAACTAAATGGAAAGAGAAGTTACATTACCGAGTAACTACTATGAGTATATTACCTGAGAGAAAGAAAAAACGCCTCGTGCATGATTCCCGAGATAGGATGTATTCTGTGATGTATTCTGTGATGGATTCTGTGCTGTGAGAACAAAGTGATGTGACTGGGAGGACGGAACACAGAAGGCGGCTGATAACAACAAACCCCATGAAGCAACAAGCTAAGTAAAATGGTCTGTTAGTTGTTCTACTGGCCAATCAGATTGCAGAGAGCGGGGAGTACACTTGTTGAATGACATGGCAAACTGCATTATTACTGCCCGTCTGCTTCTGTGATCACACAGATCTCTGACTGCTCTCTCGCTCTCCTCTCCTCTCGCTGGATCCTCACTCCCTCATGTAAGATGCTCATTCCCTTACTACCACATTTCATAAGCTGGCTGTGGCTATGAGTAGATCTGAAGTTAACCAAGTGTGTAGAGAAGTTGATAGCAACTAGGTGGGTAGATCAGAGTGGATCTAGAAAAGCTTACAGGGGGTGGGGGAAGTTTATACATCTATGAGTATGACTGAAGTTAACCGAGTGCATAGAGAAGTCGATAGCTTCTAGGTGTGTAGATCAGAATGGATCTAGAAAAGCTTACAGGGGGTGGGGGAGGTTTATACATTACTGACTTCAAAAATAAGCTTTTTAATAAGAAATGAAATCGGCAAGCTAAATAAAATAGATACCTAAAAACATGTTTTCAGAAACTCGTGAACATCCCATGGTATCTGACCGCACTTTCGTTTGGTCAGATACCATGGGAAGTTCACTCGTTTCGTAAAAATGATATCTAGCGACAACTTGTGTAGTATTCTTTATGTCTTAAAGGGTCATCATAATAATCATTATCACATATCATCAATTTTCTGACCTATATTAAGCAGCTACCTGTCTTAACAGGTCACTTATGATACTCCCTTAGGCGGTCGCTTATTACAGGTTTCACTGTATACATTTGTATATAAGTTATGCTGTACCTGCGACAATATCTGTTATACACATACATACATATTTAAATATACAACAGTTGCAGCTGCAGCTGGGACAATGTGTGTTATGGCTTCCACAAACAATAATATGAATATAAAGCACTCACTAGCTCGCAAACGTAAGCAATGACACAGAGACTGTGGAAAATGTTTCAAAGACCATCTATCATCACTCTCTCCTTGGCTCAGAAGATGTAACAATCAGAACAGACAAACAAGGTGTTAAACACCAATCTGGCTGGTCACGAGCTGGACCAGAAAGACTTGGCACAACTTTAGATGGTGTTAATAGGCTGCTAAATGCTCCGACAGAGATCACCAATTGTTTTAGCAGAAACCCCAAGAGTGATGTTGGGAGTTCCCCTTGTCTTCAGGTATTTGAACTCTACCAGTGTTCATGTGTATGTTGTCCTTTAACTGATAGATGTCCATAAATATGTGTTGTTGTTATGGCAAATAAATGGCTTTAATAATATAGATTTAGTTTTATAATTATGTCAGTTTTATATATATACATTTATGTAACATATAAATCTAAATAAATGTGTGCAATTCTTTTTTCAGCTAATATTCTTATAGTGTGTGTTGAATAACATTTTTTTCGTTACATCCACTGCTTAAACAAATGGTGAATTGAACATTAACTTCTATTAATGAATTTTATACATGTTGTAAATTTACAGACAATATAATTTGATCGGACCAAATTTTAGAGATAACTAAGTAAGGAAGAACCAGACTATATATATATATACATGTATATATAAATGAGTTTTATCTGTAGTCATGGGAACACAGAAAGAAAGGACAATGTTTATTTACCTAATTAATAGATGCAAAGAAAGACAGATGGGTGAATAGCACATATTTGTGACCTGGCCTTGAGAGTAATAAAGTTCTGTTCTGTTCTGTTCTGTTCTGCTGGGATTTCTAGGCGCAGGTCACTGACCACTTTTTTACGCTACCGATCAAAATACATGAAAATTCATCTTTTAATGAAATTTCTCATTTTAGCAGTGTAGAACACAGCATTATCTTATTTGACCACAGTGTCCCTTTATCGTAAACATTAAAATAATTCAAATTTAAAAGTTTGCTCGGACGATTTTGTTTTCTAAATTTAGAGATTTATTACAGCCGAGGGTTGTATTTTCATTTGTCTCCCCTGTATTCCGATTTGAAATAAATGATGTCATATTTGGTACTGACGTCAAGGAAATTTCATACTCTTTCAAGCTATCTGACTGCGCAAATAACATTTTGGTGCATCAATGGCAATAGTCAATGTCACAATTACCTAAAGAAATGGATATTAACTGTTTAGGTATGTTTTTAATGCAATAGAATCAAATTTAAATCGGTACATTTAATGTTTTGTGTATAAAAAAATTCTGCTATCAAATCCAATATGGCCACGCCCAAGTAAATTATTGTGTAAATAAACTAAAGTTCCCTATTGAACTCATTTCCCTTTAGTTTATGTCTGAAAATGACCAGAACAACCGTTAAGATGTTTCTGTTGACTATTTTCATAACTAGTTTGTAAGTTTAACTATGATATTATAAATATACATAGAATAACATTACAAGGCGCAGCCTTCACTTTAAACTCAGTTTTCCAAAAAACTATAGTTTGGTGATATCCAATTTTCATTTCATTCGAACTTTATAAAGAATTGAGATATAAAAGCCATCTATAGCTTGTTTGAAAGCTATTAAAGTGTAGATGTTGATTTTAGCATTATCTCACTTTTTGATATTTCAAACCCATGCCTAGAAATCCCAGCACAGGTCACGTATACCGGTATGTATGGATGGATCGGACATACAAATTTTTGAAGTCATTTTTGGGAAGGGAAAGAAAGGATGTTAAATCACATTGCAAATTTCTTTTCAAAGTAGAAAACACAATACTTCTGAGGCATAAATAGAGGATATTAAAGGAGCTACCATACATTATCAAGTTTAAGTTCCAAGTGAAATCATGTTCATGAATGTATCATGAGCGAGTGACCAAAATGAAGATTATTTTACGGCGGACTTAAACTTTACAAAAAACAGTAGCGAGTTTAATATTCTAGTCATTATCTTACTTAGACATTGTATTCCAATACATTTAAAACTCATTTTACATTGATCTATGACTGGAAAAACATGAATCAAGCAGGTTCTACTCAGTGCCACATAACGTCAAGTTTACAATACATTGCGACGTCACCTTTATAATACACTGTGCACAGCGTCATATTTACAATACATGGCATTGTCATGTTAGATTTTGCCAAAGTTATTTTACTAGCATCTCTGTCAGTGGTTGGTGATGATCATAACATCCAGTGAATTCACAACTTATACAAATGTTCCGGTTCTTTTGCCTCTGGATTAATAAATAATTGATCTTAAAAAATGTATATCACTTGCTATGAAATGTAAACTATAAGGTCATATTGCTGGTAGTCATCTAGTTTCACGGTGCTTTTTACATTTTAGTGACACTTATATTCCATATTATTAGCACTGTAGTCATATTTGTTTTTCAAGATTGCATAACAATGTCATAATGTTGATATTTATGTACAGCATAACAAATATTTATCTCTTAACTCATCTTAGGATTGGTAAACAACTTCACTGACATAGCTAATTGTTTTAACAGACTTACCATGATGCACCAATCCCTCAGTCATGTTAACTTCACTGTTAAAATAATAAAACTATCTGCCATAGTGGTGTAGTGGTTAGACTACAGTGCTCAAGACTGGTGGGTAGGCCCTACTGGGATAGATGGGATTATTAATGTCTCAATAGGTAGGTATTAAAAAGGAACAATATCAAGTTATTATTGTCAGAATTAAATTTGATTGACAACCAGCTATGAAATATAATTTCGAATTAAAACTCAAAGAATAACAGGGATTAAGCATACATACTTTCTTCCTGATTTTTAACTTTTTTTTCCAGGACATCAGGACAATGTCACTGGAATGGGATAAAACAATTATTCTCTTTTTGTGTGTGCAATTGCCTCCCTTTCACTACATTACATGAGCTGCTCAAAGACAGACTGCATGTGATTGATTTCGTAACAGCAGCTGGAAATTCAGATTGTATGAACTCGTATATTTAATTATATATATCAATACGCAATGGTGGCAAACATTTCTCAATGAAACTAATATAAGTAGGTTTATTGCATTAACCTACCAAGACATGTTAGTAAGTTAGCTATAACTTATTTACATGCTTACATGTATATCCTAATGAGTTTCAAGCACGTCTGTCCTGGACCCACAGTCCAGCTGCCTCGACTGCCTGCCCAGAACAGAAGTTAGTCTTATTATGAAATAAAACCTGTTGTTTATTACTTTAACAGCAAGGGATCTATTATATGCACTCTCTCAGACAGAACATGTAGTACATACCACAGCCTTTGTTAACCAGTAGTGGGATTCTGTTCGGTGTAAGTGGTGTACCCACTGAGACCTGCATAGCA
Source organism: Melanodrymia aurantiaca (assembly GCA_032355825.1). Taxonomy (NCBI): domain Eukaryota; kingdom Metazoa; phylum Mollusca; class Gastropoda; order Neomphalida; family Peltospiridae; genus Melanodrymia; species Melanodrymia aurantiaca. Next base: position 10,684 of record JAULBR010099756.1, read on the forward strand.
CTCATTAGGGTTGGAGCCGATACTGTAATTAAAAATTCCATCACCTCAAGTTGGATTCGAACCCAGTATGTACCAGTTTTGAGCCTGGTGTTCTAACCACTATACCCTGGAAACCAGTAAGAGACATCTGCTGCAATGATGTTGCTAAGCAAACTTTATATTTACATGTAACTCACAGGGCTGCCGTGCATTTCATGATCATCAGGTGTCACATATCACTTAAAAGATTTATAGCATGCTAATTATATTAACATCTATCATTTTGAAAAACATTTTTCATGGTATCTTATACGTGTTTCAATCTCAAATGCATTCTGTCTAAATTAGCATTTGTATGAACCACAAATCTGCCTCAATCAGATTCATTTTATAGCATAAACAATGTTTAAAAACATAATAATTCCACATATTTGAGGCTGTTCTGAAATACTTGTTGGAAGGAGTGTATTTGGTATAGATAATAAGATGTACTAATATACATGTACTAGTATATTTGAGATAATAAGAGCATATATACACATGTACTGGTATATTTGAGATAATAAGAGCATATATACACATGTACTAGTATATTTGAGATAATAAGAGCATATATACACATGTACTAGTATATTTGAGATAATAAGAGCATATATACACATGTA
>JAULBR010099767.1:0-11327 GCA_032355825.1 Melanodrymia aurantiaca
AGGTTGAGATATATTATATATAATATATAATATATCTAACACATCCAACTGGTATTTTGCTTAGATTCAAACTTTAAAATGTTTTATACCACTTCACAAATACCATGAAATGGCCCTATACCGATACGATAAGAACGACATTGTGCTATAAAGAAATAAACACATAAACAAATATCGGGTAAGTAAATAAGTAAACAAATAAATAATGAAATCAAACTGCAAGGTTACAAGGTTAAAGAAAAACCGATTATATAAATATATAAATAAATAAATAAATTAATTAATTGAAAAATATAAAGATCTTTGATAGGATGAACGAAGTAAAATTAATTAAACTAACAATAGACAATTAAAACAGAATGAAATAATAAAATAAATTTGTAAATAATACGTATTCAATATTCAAATCAGACTAAAAGTAATAAATAATAATTTTATTATAATTATGAAGAAAATATAGCACAACGAACAACCAAAAAGTATATGTATACTGATTGATCAAACAGTATACAGTATGTCGTTTCTTATTTTAATACTATTATAATAGTCAATACGTTCTAAGAAAATAAATATATCTTTTTATTTTATTTCATATTACTAGTATTTTGATTAATTTGATCAGATGTAGCTGTAGTGCGTGGGAGCTGCGGAGACGATACCACAGACGTATTGTGTTGAATAAATATCCGAATATTCATAAAACACCAGAAATCGACTCCGGTCTTTAAAGCAATCACTTCTCCGTTCTGTAACTTCTGATCTCACTTTCATATGGAATGTTCTCTTATCTTATGGCATTGTAAATATCGAAAGAAAGCCCAAACTCGCGCTTAATTAAATTTACTCTGGCCTTCCCTGAGTGCAAAGGAGCGTTGTATTAGTGTCTATCACCAAAACTGGCCATTTGAGACGAGTTTGATGAAGAACCAGTCTATAGCGGAAAAATTGCTCGCAATACCCGCGCCAATAATTCCTAATATTCTTGCGCGCATTCGATCGTGGTCCATTATTGTGAGGCCGGAATATTAGTCCAACTGCGAGCGGCTAAACGAGCGCGGTGCGGTGCCAAGCAAATAAATCAGCGAACTTTTCAGTTTGAAGTGACTCCGGTAATTAAGTAATTTGTATAATAGAGAGGAAAATTATAAAATCGATCATGCTGTATTCCATGATATCCGATAACGATACAACTGGCAATGATTCAGTGAGTCTGGACTGCAGAGATTCTCGCTCACTTAATTTTGCTAGTAAGTGGGAGATTAGTTAGAACGTCCACCCTGACCCCGGGATTATAAAACACACCACCCACCGCTGTCCGTCCCTCTAGAGATGAGCGAGTGGTTCAGTGTGTGTTGGAGGGTGGTATTAGTTTGAGATCCTTTAAAACATCCTCCGAATGGATGATGGCGTTAAAAAATAGTTGAGCGCTTTAGGTAGTCTAGATTCGAATGGCATTCAGTTTGTGTCATCCATCAGTTATTTCTACAGTAGATATTCGTTGCATAATAATTTGTCTTATCATCTATAAGGTGCTTTTGAGGAAATATCACTACAATTACCTCTAGTAATCGTGATTGGTCTGCAGACTATTTTTCGAGCAGGCCACTAAGAAGCACTTTTAAGCTATTTTGAACATGACGTCATTACTTTGTTGCAACTGCTGTGTTATGTCTTTGAGCCGAACATTTCAAGTGTTCATTTTAATTTACTTTATGTTAATAATTATCGCAATTAGACATAATTTATCTAGTGATATCAGTACCTCGGCAAGCCTCGGATTTTATACTTTTGTAAGCTTTTGTATATCTTCTATATAATTATTTCCTACTAATATCGGCTTGTAATTTCGATTGGTCAATAGACCGTTATTCAACATGACGTCATTAAGTGTTTCAGAATGTATGATCACATCATACTTTTGAACAAAACATTGCAAGAGTCGATTTGGTTTAATTCCTGTAAATATTATTATAGAAAGAAAACCCCCCACTCGTAGCTCATGCACGTGTTCGCCCGAGAGCTGTGTGGGTTTGTTTTTTGATCATTCGTTTTTGGTTTGGGTTTTTCTTTCAGGAATACAGTGGCTGCAATATTACATGTTATATTTTCACAAGATTCAAGTAGTTATATACATAATTAAATGCTTAGTTGACTTCCAAAGACGGTGTAGATAATATTACTTATAAGTACCTTCTTAAACACATCGAACTGTCTACTATAATTATGTGCATGCAATTTGCATCAAAACAGCATCAAGGTGTATACGTTCTAATCGTGTCAAAGTTTAAAACCAAATATCTGTAAAAAAAAAACAACATTGCTAAGACCGTTGTAAAATCTTAAACACCGTAAAACCTTTCTTTTGTGTCCCGTGCAGTCCGACACATGCCTTGTGACATTTCGACTTTTTCTCTTGACAGGACGGACATGCTAACAAAGGGAGACCATCACGACCGACCATGTTAAGCGAAATGAGAAAGGGAGAGAATCTTAGAATCCCATTTGCCGTTAGACGGCGCCTTCGTGTTGTCTGTCAATACGTGGCTGGTGTTTGACCTTCAATGTCACAAGCAAACGCTAGGGCAAATACAACGTCAAATCATTCATCACACCACTAAATGGCCGTAACGATAGTTAGAGCTTGATGAATTAAAGACATACAAACTTTGATACTCTGTCGGTCGCTTCATCAAGGAAATTAAAATCTCCGCACGCTCTTTAGCTGATATCCTAACTGTAAATACAGCGGATGATCGCGTTCGCGTCTAATCATATTTACTTTTGCCGCCTTGCTGCACTCATTTAGCCCGTTACCGGTTAAATACAAAGCAGTAATCAATTTCATGCACATTGTGATCGCTAAGAATTGTCGGACGAAATACTGGCGCGCGTTCGGTTGGAAAAATACAGCAATCTTAAAAACGGTTTCGTGGCAGTTTGTGTGAGTCGCAAACAAACAAGTTCTGGCTTTATGATGGCCAATGGCAAGTTGGATGGCAAGAAGATTGATTCGGACATTTTACCAATTTGCATTCAAACATTTTCACTCAAGTTCGCCTCTGAACCGTCTCAAAATTGATACGATACAATTTCGACTTTGATGATTTATTTGCGAAACCTATCAGTGCGTTAGTGGTTGGGTATACACGGCGTTAACACGATCATTTCTCCACGTCAATGGCACCGTCGTCTTCATCGCTCTCTCAAGGAAGGTTATTAACTCTTAAGCTCGTGTCCCTCCGTGCTGATCTCTCTATGGTTGCAGACAGTAGCACATATTACAAGCTTCGATTTGTCTAAATTGGGATTACCAAATATCGCTATTAAACAGTATTCAAAACTAGTTTTTCTGTGTGTAGCATATCAACTTGTTCACGTTACTCGAATTTTAATGTTACACGTTTTTTTAGACAGGCTGTATCTTTTTACTCAAGTTAATACATCGAAAACAATGACTGGGTTATGATGAATATGCATTTTGTTGGATAAATCAAATGTATATTGCTTTTTTTAGCTGGTAGCTTATTTGGAGATTTAATATCAATCAAGAGTATAATAAATTTTATGATGGCATGGCATTCTGCGATAGCTTCACACACATTCGTGTTCTTACTTAAATATCAGCAATATGACTAGTTTATTATTATCACATAATCGTATTCTTCTAAAAATACAGTATGTGTGAACTTAGCTTTAACAATACTCCAATTTGTCACGACCTTGTTTAAGAGTTGTTAGCTTCTATTTTCTATTGGTCGCATTATTATAATAATCAAGGATACTAAATTCTATTTTGTCATCATGATAGTTTGCGTTTTTCAGATTGACAACATAACGTAGTTGATGTCTCGTGCATTCAATATACCATACTTTGATCTGGGCTGACGAACCATAGTCGAGATGATGTACCACATGCATTGGATATTGGACCCATGTACATGTACCATCACTAAGATGATAAACCATGGTTGGTCTGATGTAGCAGTTAGGTGAATGCTTTAAGAATGAATACCATAGTTAGGCTGATGTACCACAGTTTAAAGAATATCTGACTCATATACCATTCGATTAATTATATAGGCCTGTATATCGATGTAATATGATTGGATCATTTCCTGCAAGATTGTTCCTATTACCAGGACCAGAGAATGCAGTCTGGCCTTCAGCTGAACCCCTGGAGGAGAAACTATTCGGCCCGATGGAGAACCTGCAGCGCACAGCAGCATTTGTTCGAGTAACTTGGGTCCCTGTCTGAGCATTCGACGAAGAAGAAGAAAGAAAGAAGAAGATCACCATAAGACCATCATATGGTATACTAGTAACTAACCGTGAATCCCGTCTACATACATAATGGTATACCATGTATCAACGTTAAACTGATGGTACCTAGTTTTACGGGCTTAGTTAGACTAGTGTAACATATTCCTATGATGTATTTTAGACTGTTACAATATTGTTATTCGTTGGACCATAGCAAGCAATTACGGAACTGAGGTATGGTCGATATATTGCTTCATGGGGCAAAGGAAATAGATATCGACCAAAGCTGGCAGACCGAGGTTGATATTTGTTTTCTGCGCTCCATAAAACATCATATCGACCTCATCCCGTGCCATAATAGTTACGTTACATCCTTTTAGTTTTACAAAAACACCAGAAATAGATCTTTTTAATAACAAGGTATATTCACTATGTTAGACTTCGAACATACGTGAACTGACATTGTTCAACAAGAGAATAAAGAGTTTTCTTTGTTAAAACAATATTGTGAAAATACAAAACCCCCTTTGACACCTACCTGCTAACAAACCAAACTTTTGTACGTAATTATTTTTCATGGTTTTGAGCATTCCAAACGCATCCATTGGTAGAGACCATTCTTTGTTTGTTTTGCTTATAGTTTATCGGTTGCAGCGCAATATTTTTAGTTAACAGAATTGAAAAAGACGCAGGCGGGTATTATTTTTATGATCTAAAGTCAAAATATACGTAAGTGATATACGTAATAGAACGTGATAATAAGTTGAGGACGTACTATGTCTTTCTTTGGTGTAAATAATTATGCTGATATGATTCCGTGCTTGTATATTATACGATGTCTAATAAATGTACCTTTTTTTTTTATTAAATATAATCACACTAATATTATTAACTGTTACCTAGGATCTATTTAAACCTTAAAATCTCTGCAAGCTGATACCGAAATGCACTGGTCCAATTTCATAAATACACACGTGAGTTCGAATCCCCATAGTATTTGTAACCTTAGTACCGGTTCCAACACTAAGTACAGGGTCAATATACCACCACTTACACGGACCATTGGTACATAGCTAGTATTACAAACTCAGTTGTTTGTGCTATTCCATTTGTGGGAGTGTATGCAAACTATTCATTGCTGCTTATCAAATATGAGTAGCGGGTTTCCTCTCTCATACTAACTCTAACTTATTTCCTGGACAGATAGTGGTGCTTGTCCATGATATACGTTTTTTTACCTCGATTGATTATAAACACTTCCAAAGTTTGTAAAAAATACAAATTTAATTTCGTATCTTAGTAAATACCATTTATCGTTCAACTCGTCGTTTCCAAACATACATAACTATGTGTTGCTCATTAGCTTCGTTTAAAAAATAAATGATGAAATGTATGGAACATAATTAGCCATCGTGTAGTTTCATAAGGATTATTCATGGACTGGTAAAAACTTACAAAACTGTTTAAGGTAAACATTCGTAGGATATTTGACGATATGACGCATCATTGACACAGATGGTGTCTGATCCAATACCTTACTTTGACCTGCTTAACGCGTTTTAATCGTTTCAATGGAAACAGCAGACGAACAGGCTTTCAATTTGTGAGTACGACTGATGCCATCGGTGACACAGAATACGCTCACATTTCACGAACAACAGTGGTGTCACTGCTTTGGCTGTGATTCGTGTTGTCTCGACTTTGCAATCATACCCCTTCTACTCTGCCTCGTGCAGCGATACGCATTTAGATATGTCTTTGTTTTTTCCGTTTAGATTCTCCATAGGATTTGATCATTGACTTCCCTTTAAAAGGAAAGCGCAATTCAATCATTTGTAAGCGATACATTGACTTGATAAATAGCACCAACACAGCAGCTGACTACTACTAATAACGAGGCGTGTTTTAGGATGCAACATTATGGGAATACAATCTGCAGTATCAGTGGACCGTGCTATTTAAAACGACATTTCTCCAAACAGCCGACTGCGGGTCAGCACGTATCTGATTTTAACTAATTGCAGGTTTCCTTTTATTTGTACAATCAGATTGTAATTAAAACATTTGATCTCTTCGGCTCGAAGGAGTGATTTTCATTTACAGCATAGCTTCTGACAATCAGCGCCAAACACTCTAACGACACCAAAGGTGGGAGTGCGCATGTCCCCTGCTGTCCCGACGTGAGAGAAGACAACTCAATTCCTCGCCAATCGCTGATCTGGATGTCACCCCGTCGACTTTGACTGATATGCGCGGATCACTTGGGTCTCCCTTCTCCCAAACGTCAGGATAATTGTCTCTAATCGCTATCAATAGTGCGGAAAATATTTTCATAACACTAGCAGACGTCAATCAAACAGGATTTACTTTATTCAGTCTGATTCTAGCGATTGACATATCATGCTGCAGTGTCCACGCAGAAACCGCATTTAAAAATCAGTTTCATAATAGAGCCATAGAACGACTGCTATCAAATGGTAATGCGTGTCAAATTAAACGCCATTAAGAGTGTTTAAACGTTCACTGTGTAGCCCGGCTTTGTTGTCTATAGGCTATTTCTGAGACCGATCACTAAGAGCGCTAACAACAACCTATTCATATCCCATACCATGCCGGGGAAGGGTTTGTGTTCAGATGTGAAACGAAGCAGAAAATTGCTTGACAAGACGGCTTCACAAAACAGTCTTAAAGCGACGAAACAGGAAAACACGTGCTTATCAGAAGGAGAGAAAACTTCTCTAGACAGCGCACTGCTCGTTTCGTCCCCATCTGATCCTGCATAATACATCGCTCACGTTGATGTCTTGTTTCATTTGCAAGCAATTTGTTGGGCATTAAGAACTAAAGTCGCTTCACGATCCTCCTGCGATATTTGGCGGGCAGTCCCTCTCTGGGTAATCCTTCGTAATACCTTTCGGGGAAAAATAGATGAATTTTGATTCACTTGATATTAACTTTGAATAGCATTTCATTGCCTTCATCCTTATCAGAGCCAAAAGTACGTCATCTATCTGCGAACTGTCGTGATGGACGCTCTGGGGTTTGGGATGACTAACGTGAATATTCTGCTTCACTAACAAACATCCTGTAATAATAAATGAGACAGACTGTGGAAATTGATGTCCAGTATTCTGAAGGTATAGTATTTACTAACACATTGTTCGTTAGTAAATCATGCCATTCTGATTCGCCATGTCATGAATTTCATGATTTCCATATCCCTGAATGTTGCAAACCATATCAAACCATGTATGAGCTTGTATGATACATAAGTAAAATATTTAACATTATGTAGCATATCACAAAGCAGCATACGATGATGAGACATCAAATGCAGGGGCATAATGTACAATATTAAAGTGATTCAATAAGTTACCTAAACCTGCATGCCAAATCGGGACGTTGGCAAGGGTTGCCATATGCTTGTATGACCATGGACCTCCATAAAATGCATATAATTATACGTTGTACAAGTATGTGAGAGAACCCCAATTATCCATATAATGGTCCAACTCCCTCAGAAAATCAGAACCAGTGGTTCGTTTTACAAGCAATTAGACCGAATTCTTTATTTTGCTTCAACCCAAATCAGTCACGTTGTTAGCCTACCAATAAAAAAACCTCTCGGTAACTGCCCCAACGTTTATATCCAATGTGTTATATACATGCACAATAATGACTGACATTTAGGGATAATAAAGGCAATAATTATAATGTCCCCCTAGTCCTTAGTATAATTGGGAAGACTCATGTTTATTTACAACATTAATTAGTTAATTAGTTAGTTGTAACTTATTTATGTGAGATCTAGTTGAGGTTTAAGCATGCTGTCCGGAATACGCAGTCCAGCTGTTTCGACTCATTGCCCAGAACAGAAATTGGGGTGTAGTGGTTATACCATCGGGATCAATACTGGTAGGTATTTCATCCCAGATAGAAGCAAGAAGATAGATGTATAATCAAAGTTAGAACAATGTAGAGCTAATACACAAATGGAATCCGTTAACATAAAGGCTATATTATTATGACACGGTTTGAAAGTTTACGGAAAGTATAATTAATTGACCGTATATATTTGAGAGAACAGGTTGATTTAGCTATCTCTTTATAAGAATTTATGTTCTTACTTAAATATTTTATGTATCTTTGTACATGTATAGACACTTATATATACCTTTAAAGTACTTAGGTAACTATTTTGCTATAAAACATTACGATTGTGTTAATTTTCTATAATTTCATAATTACGTTTTATTTCACTCTTGACATAAACTCAGCGTTTTCTAGAATTATTTATTTTATAAATCTTACAAAGGGTAATATATTTTCTTTAAAACATATATTTTTTAAATGTATCAAATATAAATACATGTACTTCTAAATTGCCGGTTTTCCAAAACTGTTTTCAAAGAATATAAACCACGTACTATGGGTACATATTTCAACATTCGCACAATGAACCTAAGTACTGCATATTTAAGAAAACGAATTTATATTGTGTATACATAAACACAGTAGTCCAATTCAATTAATTTGAATAGAAATCCTATTATATAAATATAATGCACTGTCAATTTTGTTGAGTGTTTTCTTGATCAAAAGTTTAACAGGCGAATATAGAGAACATAAATTTCGTTCCTACTCTTAGTTTTCAACTCGTATTTTATTTTACGACAATCTGAAAGTGTGGCGGATATGGAAGTCTACAAAGACGAGAAATAAGTCAAAAGTTCAGGCCAATCGAATGGTTAATATAGCATTGTTGGATGAGAAACACAGCTATATGGTGGACCTAAAGCTGAAAACGAGCATTCACTTTGACATCAATAGAAACAAAGGCGTGACATCGATCAAGCCGGGGGCCGAAGATTTGATGGTGGTGTTAATGGCGTAGTTAGTGAGTGGTCGCAGGTGGTGGCCACGCCCCTGTCCTATCGCCCACCTTCGCAGCAAAATAATGGGTAGCGTATTCTTCTGGTAGTTCTGTGGGTGTCACCCATTTTTCAGATTCCCACTTGTGAAACTTTGAAACTTTTATTAAATATCACCAGGCCGTCACACGACAGCATATGGGGGAGTTTGACAATATGAATATATACAATGACGGTGGCAAGATGATAACAGAAGTTCTTCTAGAGTAACATAATATATACATACATCTAAAAAAATCTTTCCTATAAATTTAGAAGTTACATTTGTAAATTTAGATGTTTTGCTCATCAACTCAATAATGAAACAGGTCAATATAGAAAAATTGAACGTGAACTTAGAACTTGTCGCCTCTGTTACACTAATAGTATCGAAGACGAGTTTCACTTTAATTTGGAATGTCCATTCTGTTCTGACCTACGTACCAAATATATTAAACAGCATATTATATTATATCGGAAAACACCATCTGCATTTAAATTGATAGTACTTTTAAATCTTCATAATGTAACTCAATTGCGCAATCTTGGAAGATATTTGATCTAAGCCACTAAACCTAGCGAACTCGATTTTATACTGTGTCCATCCTTAAAGTTTGTTCTTTCACTTTTCTAAATGTTTCCAACTTGTATTTCTTATCAATACAGTATCAAGATATATACATGTACATGTATATGTAATGTATACACTCTACCTGCCTTGTGTTCTGAGATCATGTGTCGAAATAACTGTTCGTTTGACATCCTATATCTTCTCTTTATTTATCAATGTACTACATTGGTATTGTTAAACAACCAAACTTTATCGTTTTTATCCTTTCATTCCAATGGATATCAACTTTGTTGAAAACTTCAGAAAGTCTACACCCAAATGTTAAATATAAAACCTCTCTCGACAAACTATTTTTGAAATCCTGAGTTTTGGATTGTTTATTTCAAAAGAATTGCATGAATGGCAATAAAACACAAAAGAGAATATTTGTTCGTTAAATCAAAGGCCAGTTTGTTAGAAGTCATCTTAGCTGCTTTGGCTCAGTGAACGATTTACGGAATTTTGAGATTTTGTAAAGATGTATTTGTTTATCCTTGGGATATCAGGGAAGACTTCCTCAGAGAACACTTCACAGACTTTTCTGCTATTCCTTTTGGAAAGACGATCCATTGTAGTCAATTGTGTGGAACCCTCGAGGCTGCGGTGTTAACCGTTTACATCCGTCCATTGCTTTATCGTCAATTTCTCCTAAATGACAGCGATAAACATCTCTGTGTTAATTACACATCCAGATGTCTGACAATCGATTAGAAATCAATGACAAGTTCGGCAGCATTCATCGTGGTCAGGGAACCGACAGCGGGGCGTGGCCAAACGCCACTCACGTCTTCTTCGGCCGATAAGAAATCTACATCGTGTGGTCATGCATATTGGTGAAATGTATACAACCTTTTGTAACATGAATCAGTTTGATATTCAGTTTTATAATGGTTAATAATGAAGGTTGAACTATTGTTGATAAATGATGAACACACAATTATTATTTTAATTGATTTCTAACTGTGACGGCTTTGTGCAAACCTCTTTTAGCTATATTAAAACTGATTTAAACCTCATTTGGCTCTTTGTTAAACCTCATTTAAACCTAATTTTGCTACGTTAAGCCTGATTTAAACCTTTAAACATCATTTGGCTCTGTTATGACTTAACAAGAACACATTTACTGCTATGTTTTATATCTAATATTCTGTTATGTCTTGAACAGAACACAATTGTATACAGTTATGTATTTGTTTCTGCCATTCTCAAAATACAAGGATACACATGCGTAATATGTTTTATTAAGTAAACCTATTTTGTTCATAAATAAATCGAATTGCCTTACAAAAGTGGCATTACAGACATCATATAAAAGATCAAACTCAAAGGTTGAAACGTATATTCATGATATATCTCTATGAAGTCTAAACAACAAAAACATTACAATAACCAAATGCGTATCTCTGGAAACAACTTTCATAAATAGACATTGTGCATTTTGGCGATATATTTGGCAAGTTTATTTACGTGCTCCGTGGTGCAGTGGTTAACGCTACGGACTTCAGGCTGGTAGGTACTGGGTTCGATTCCCATTCGTGGCATATGGG
>JAULBR010099778.1:0-11324 GCA_032355825.1 Melanodrymia aurantiaca
AGTTTATTGCAAATTTAAATAAAACCGGCAACCGGCTACGAAAAACAATGCTGGTACTTCATATACATTGTATTAATGATACGTACGCACCAAACAAACAGCGTTTACCGATTATTATTACTTAGGCTCTTTAATTATTCTAATATAATTATTTTCTTTTTTATCCAATACTAGTACATGTACTACTAGTACTCTATTTTGAAGTCCCTGATGCTTTCTGATTTGATTGACGGTTTATTGTGGTTGGCAGGAACTGATATAGCAATATTGTCAGCTTGTTTTCATTGTGGGATGGTGCACGCATGAGCCAGCTATACACTGACTGTGTGGGGCTTGGTGGGCCACACAGTGCAGACTTGTATCAGAATACAATGTATGTCAACATTATTATTTACTCTTCACTTCTCTGCCTTATTTATTAGCTCTCTGACCTACACAAATACTAAATCTGCTGTTTGCTACATCTTTATGCAGATTGTATCTATACCACATATAATACTAGTGAATGTTTTTAATAAATCTGTCAACAGCAAGTTTTGTCCAAATGGGACTTACAAAAGATGCTGGTTTAGACATATACATTTTTTTCCCATTCCAAACAGTGATACATCAAAGGTTGTAAACTGTCAGTGGAAAAGAGTATGAACTGAACACACATATATACTATTCGTTATATTAATGTATTTCTTGTGACTATATTACAGCCTATTCTTTGTTGGAATGTCCTAAATGTAATTGTAAGAATCAAGACTATAGCTTTGTCTATCTTTCAATATTATCTCATATAGGAATTTGTATGTTGTATATTTTTATTGCAAGTAGTCTTGAATAAATATGTTCTAACCCTGTCTGCACTTTGAAGTGCTTCTAAGATTAACTTTGATTAGTCTGAAGTTGCTACATTTCTTTACAGGCAGATGTGCTGAAAACAGTATTTAGCCAATAATGAATCACTGTTGGACATTAATTCATTTAGCTACATGAGTTCAGAAACTAATCTTGATATTCTTCCATAGTTTTTCATGAACCAGTGTTATACACAGCCCTGGTGGCATTGTTTTTGACTGAGTCATGTTTTTCCGTTCACATGATATGTGCATTTAAACAACTTGTTTCCATGGATCCCTGGTGTTTACACACTTCTTGCACTTTTGCCATTTCATTCTATTTACGAATGTCAATTTGTTTCAAGTTAGGCCATCTATGATCTTGTAATACATTCCCACATTATATTTTTCACAAAAAGCGACAAACAAGAAATGGATGCAAATTGTAATACATGTACATCCAATACATTTTTATAAATGGTTTACTCTTGCTAATCCAGCTAGAACTAGCAATTGTAACAGTTATGCTTTATTCATCATGATGTGTTATATATACCTAAATAATGTCACTATTTATTCATTTTGCAATTCAGAATTAGATATTAAAAATCTGGGTTGATGTTCAGATTGAAAGCTCTACTAAACCACATACATGTACGATATATGAGTATAGTACTGTTAAAAAGTATAATAATGTATTCTAAGGATTATAATTAATGCATGTGATCTGTGATTATTCACATTTGTGTGATCTAAAACCAACATCCATTTTTAATATGAATATCTTGTATTGGCCAAATGATGCATGAACAAAAGGATGTTTTTGTTTTTCATTATTATTTTTGTAAAATTATCATTGTAATTTTAGCCTGAGAGAATAAATTGTTTTTTAAAATGTTAGAAATAATGTTTCATGAACTTGCTGAATATGTAAAGAATTAAAAACATTTTGAATTATAAAATTTTTGAATTAGAAACTGGTTTTTAACAAGTGTTATAATCTAAATGCTTGGCAGCGGCCCCACCAGAACATACATACAACAGTTCAACAATATGTACTTTACTACACGTACGTACAATCATAATTAGTCCAATTATTAGTTTCAAACTAATAACAGAAGGCTACAAGGGTGATTAGTAAATGTTTTTACTATTTGTGTAACCTTTTTTAAACTATTATTATTATTATTATTGACTATTATAAACAAAAGCATATAGCACTTTAATGCATTTCCTGATCATTGTAAAGTGGACAAAATAACCCATTTACATTTATTAAGTGGCATATTATTATTGCACAGTAACATAGAAAACCAACAAAACATTGCAGATTCACTAATTACTGTACTTGTGTACCATTTGTAATACTTATTGTTAAACTAATGCATTACTATTAAGTGATACTGATGGCACTCCTTATAAATATATGTTGGTCAAGTGTTTAATATTTGCTGAGATGACTGCAGGAGAGAAGATAAACAAATGACAGGAAATGTATGATAAGCTGTGTTTCATTATTACCATCCTTGCTGTTGTCACCAGACACATGCAGGATACCATCCTCTTCCTCAGCTCTTCCTGTGTACTCGACCATGAGGCATTGTTCAAACGCAAACTGTAATAAATAAATAAATAAATGACTAGATATGAAAAGCTTATAATATTATTATGTTGTGACAGGCTCACTCTGGACAAGATATTTGTTTAGCTAATTTTCCAAAAATTTGGTTAATCATGTTGAAAAGAGGCTAATTTAAACAAAACATTGTTAGCCAATTACCAAACAGTTTAACTAGTATCATCTAGTCAACCCTCCTGTTTTCCACAAGAGTCTCCTATTATTTCATCATTCCTCCTTTTCTCCTGCCCAGGAGGAATTTTCTCTTGGAAAATCATAATTTTCTAACATTACACAAATTCCTAACTATGTTATAAAAAACCACATACATCTGTATGAAATGACTATGTACACATTTTTATGTATTAATATGTTTTAAAAGTGATGCATTTTATGTGAATCTCAAGTTTTGTGTGTACTGGCAATCTATTTTTTGTGGCCCCATCTCCTTTTATGCCAGAGTTCAAGGTGGAAAGTGGTGTTATCATCAAAATATGTATTAATTACTTTGCACCATATTGTTAATGAGTAATTTTCTAGAGAGGATCCAATGATGAACTCTTGCATAATTAGGTCCCCGGTGGGTGTTTTGTAACATTAATTGCTTTGTTATCATGGAGGATATCTGCAGGTGACAATTAGCAACATTGTTTCATCATGGGATCAGACTTCAAAATGCAAGATTACACTGACCAGCTAAACAAAATCTGAGGATTGATGATTGAGTTGAGTAACCTTGTGTAACGTAACATTGATACTGGTTATTATAAATGTCTTCTCACCTCATGTATTTATTTGCTGGGTCATAAGTTGTTTGGACCAGCTGAATGCTGGTGTCTGATTTCATTTGGATATCTGGCAACAGACAAGCAGGCAGGCAAGGCAGGCAGACTTTGTTTATGGTGACTGGGCTTCTGCTGTTGTGGGTAGGAGTTCTGTGAGCATGCACTGAGAACTGCATTACTCATACACATGCTCTGCCCTTGGCCTGCCTGACAACTGCTGTGAAGTGTAAGATCATCACATGTAAGCAGTACACTTCCTCCTGTCCTCTGTGTCTGCCAGGGCAGGACATAGCACTTGGTCTGACACTGTTAGCTATGTCGTCCTAGCTCTCATGTACAGCAGATTTATAAGTCATTTAGTGTTCATTTGGGGATATGATCTAGTGCCAACTACCGGTGAATTGATGTATGAGAGATAAACTTTTGTTTCGTTACCATGCTGGATGCAGTGTTCTGTTCAGTTTGTAACACCGTGAAGTTGTTATAGATTAGAAATTAGGTATTCTTGCCAAAACTGTCAGTAATGTATCCCTGTTCTAAGCACGTTTTCCCTTAAAACATGTTACAACTTTTGACGTCTGTTTGATACATATATCAACTACAAATATAAGACTATATTGCTCTGTTGGATTTATGGTAAGCTGTGAACATCTTGGATAGCTTAGCCACTGATAGCTGGCCACTATCATTCTTCTTGGCTGTGGTGTCGACTTTTACGTGGAAGTTATCAGTACTGGTCCTGCATTTCTGAGATAACTTGGGTGCTGCACTGTGGATCAGGTGCATGGCAGCATTTCCACCTTCCCTGAGGGGGCCTGGTATTAGTCTTATGACTATTTGTGAGGACCCCTTAATGCAAGATGCTGCCCCACCAGAACGCATGTATAACAGTCCAACAAGTCCACTACATGGTGAAAAACCAACTGGATCTTGGCAAAGGGTATGTTCGCTTTGTCTTTCATTGTTATAATTTTTTGTTATTGTTTTCCATTTGGGTTGTCGCATGTAGGTGAAATAATCCTGAAACGACTTTAAACTTCAAATCATTCATTCATACCATTTGGGTTAATATAACGATTTAACAGTTTTGATTCAAAAATGTTTTGTAATTTATATTATGCAGGTATAATATTTAGATACTTTATTTGCAAGTAATATTTGTAATAATGTATTCTACATGTATTTGTCCACCCATAGAAATATGTTGATATTAAAGCACTCTCTAAAGAAGATCAATTTTGTAGTCCTAAATTTGTTTATAACACATGCAAATATGCTGGATTCTTTTTGTTCCGGGGGTGGATGGAAGGGGTGGCGATGGGAGGGGGTGGTAAATTTGTTTAACAAAATAGACTACTGGTTTTTAAAAAATATCCTTTGGATTGTGTGCGTGTGTGTTTAGATAACTCGTCTCTCGAACCCCTCTTACATGTACCTGTTGGTATTTATAAGAATGCAAATAACACTAAATGTCAGGGACTTAGTCAACTCTTTTTTTTGTCTTATGTATTAAATATTGAAAGGGAATAATCCTTTATATGTATATACTAGTAGTATAGTTTTGAATGTTCCCCATTATCCAACATTCTTCCGTCTATAAGACTTTGATTTCAGCTCAATAACCCGAGCAGTTATACAAGTAATTATGCATATTTTTGTGTTTCATATCTTTATTTCAATACTGCAACCAGAATTGCTCATGTACGTACATGTAGATAACATGGAAGCAAGCATTGAAAAGAGACTTAATAACTAATTGTCTTAAATAATAAAATAACCCTATTATTATATCCCTGCTTCAACAAAGTCAAGGTGTATATATACCATGTAGTGTTTGCCTCCATCCGTCTGAATGTTTCCGGAGTACATGTATATCATGTAGGATCATCATAATTTGTATCTGTTTACATGTGCATCTAGGGAAGGCAGTGTGTTGCACACCAAAAGTAGGTCACTGCGATCTATATCTTGAACTTGACTTCCATTGAAGAAATCTAGGTTTCCGGGGCATATCTCATACACTAATTAATATGTCATCAAACTGTGTACATGTATGTGAGTACAGGTAGGGAGTGCGAGGATATCAGCACAGCCGCTGCTTCAGTTTACATCTGCTTTTCATATCATCTTTACCTCATCAAGTATTTAATGAAATATGTTAATTTATTCTTAAATGTAGTTAATGTAAAAAGCTGTTCATGATGATGGTTTTCTCGAACATAAAGTTATTACTAGTATTTGACACTAACACTGCCAGATCTTTTTGCTTGAATACTGTCAAACTAAGTTCAAAGCATACATGTATTCATCTTTATAAAATATACTGTTAAAAAAAAAATGTGTTAGAAAAATTTCACATGTGATACATACATGTACATAATAATAATTAATAATATAATTTTGTAACCACTAGAGCAATGGAAGAGTTAAAATGTAACCATGAAACATGTAACCATTTGACTCAGCACAATCAAACTTTACACATCCAGTATTTGTAAGAGACATAACACAATTTCATGTAATATACTTTACCTGTAGCAAACTGTTGTATAAAACCATCCAATAAATGTGCTTATTAAGTGTTATATAAGAGAATTTCGGGACATTATTGACACCACTTGTGCATCAATGTTGCATGTCTGTTCAATTAACACTGAGTGCGTTTTTGGCTGACACCATCCATTATTATATTTATAGAACTGTAAAGCTCAGCACTGATTTGATCATCTGCCTGAGGTGAATGATGTCGGAGGCTTGATCCTCCTCGGTGGACTTGCCCAGCCATCAAAATTTATGGTGGCATTCTGCAATGCCACTGCAAAGGTCATAGCAAAATTAATTTGTCAGATTGCAGTCGCCAAAACCATCAAAATAAAAATAAAAAATTATAATAAAAACGGCTTATTCTTGATAAATGACTGAAGTGTTCTCAATGTTGGTAATCAATATTATTTAGTTTAAATTCTAGTATTTAAAATAAAGATCAGTTATAATGTTATGGCCAAATTAGTTTACAATGGTAATCAAGTGCTGTGGAAAAATTATCTGAATTTTGAGGGCTGCCATTCACTTCCCCTGTTCCAAACAATATGTATGACTCAACTATCGAAGGTTTATCTGGGAAAGTTCATAATTATATTATAAAATATCCCTTGTTGCTAATCATAAAACTGCAGCAAGAAGCCTATTTTGAGACAATGTGTTGAAATTACTTTGAGTTCAGTATCAAATAGCTTTTACTTTTACTTTTTAGAATCTTAAATTCTTAATAATGAATTAATCCAATATCCACCTTTTACTTTTTAGAATCTTAAATTTCTCAATAATGAATTAATCCAAAATCCACAACATGATCATTAATATATATATAACATGATCGTTTAACATACCAGCATGTATATGTAGTATGAATACAGTTCAATTATGTTTATAACTGTTCAGAAAATATGTTTTCCTGGAAACATGTACTAGTAATTAAATATTTTTATTGAAAATATTTACCTTTTCTTTATATAAATATTTTGTGCGTGCAGCGTGGTTCCTGTATCTGTGTCTGTTGTTCTAGTTCCCACCGTCTGCAGAGATGTACATGTACATTTACTGTATGTATATAAACAGAAGCCACACCGTTAATGAGGCTAGCAGAAGATGCCTCTTGTCAATTTGTAGCATTCTGGAGATGTTTGCATCATCCTCTATTGGAAAAGATATATGATATATCAAACATTTTCTGCATATTTCCTCTAAACATGTTTGGATATACATATATGTCCACGGCATTCCGTCTTCATTTTTTAATTTTTTTTGCAGGAGATTTACATGTATAGGCTTATTCATTGTAATTTGTTTATTGCTGATCGATGAAGACATTTAATTTGAAAACATTTATGTATTTCATAACTTTAAATTTTGATTTAAGAAAACTTTAAACCTTTTGAAAGTAACTTTATTATAAGTTTTAAAAAATCTAGTAAAGTCTGGCTGTTTTTTAATATACTTTATAAGCGTACATGTAACTAAAGTTTTCACCAAATGTTACTTTTTCAATCACTTAAAAATCGAGATATGCAATGTATACCACCACAGTCCAATTACAGATGAATATATATAACTGAATAATGGAGTTTTGTGGATAGTGGTTGAAGAGATACACACACTGAGTATTTAACTTGATCTACAGATATACATGTACATGTATTTATTACCACAACCAAATAATGGAGGAGACAATTTATTTGTAGAACTTAACTGACTTGATTTCCACATCTAGTCGATTTTCTGGTGTACATTGTATGTAACAGACACGTTTATAATAGCAGAGTAGCCAAATAAGATCAAAATACTATTTCTCAGAAATTTTGTTCAGGTTATCAGCAGGGGATAAATTGTTTTGTTCTAACTTTGATGTCTGACTTATGTTTTAATTGTACCATACAGATTGTGTACATTGACTTCTGTACACTTGAGTGAATTAAACAGTTTCTTCTTTGAAAAAAGACCTTCATTACACGTTCCTGATAGTGATACACTTGTTATGTATCGTGAACAAGGAATCTGTTGTTTGGTTTGTGCTTGTTATTCCAGTCTGCACATTCAGAAATGTTACAGTTGCGTTGAGTTTTGTTCTAGCCTTGAATCAGACCAATCTATACGTATACTTTATTATGTTTATATATA
This sequence comes from Melanodrymia aurantiaca, assembly GCA_032355825.1. NCBI lineage: Eukaryota > Metazoa > Mollusca > Gastropoda > Neomphalida > Peltospiridae > Melanodrymia > Melanodrymia aurantiaca. The sequence continues at coordinate 7,908 of JAULBR010099778.1, forward strand.
TATCAACCCATCCCCAAACGATCAACATTTTAAAATAATACAATAAAACAATAATTATATTTACAATATTAAATGTTTAAATATTAATATTTAGCAATCAGTAATTTTTACAACAAGCTATATATTTCAGATTACTAATGATATTTAATGATGGTTGCTTGTATAAAATACTTGTTGCTGCTTTTTGAAAATGGTCGACAGATGTTCTTGACTACTTAACATGTTCCACTTACTATTACCTAAATAGTAATATCATGCATATCAAGCCTATATCTGTCAGTAGTGTAATATATTTTGCATCAGGGTTAAACTTGAAGAATACATATCTGGTTCTTTCGTTTTGTTTGCTTGTTGACCACAGTACACACCAGACCGATCTTTGATGATGATAAATACCATATCCTCTGTAGTTCTATATCAAGTTATATTTCTCTATCATATTTACCAATGCAGGCAATGCTCAGTAATGGTATGTTCTCAGATGATTTACAAAGATAGAATTGATCTGTATCACAATTACCAAGATAACAAATCTGTGTTCTGGTGACATGGTGGTAAAGCCAATCAAAGCTGCTTACTGTAAAAAGGAGTACACTCTAACACATGCGTTGCAATGGCTTCATATATTTGACATGATTAACAATATGCCAGGATGTCATTAAACAAGCATTCCTCTCCTTTCCCCATGAAGAGTGTTTTTAGAATGATTTATGTTGCTCAAATGCGAAGTTTTCTGGGGATGCACACCTGTCCATCTTGTGCCTAATTGTTTTTGCTGGGACGGAAATTCCAATCCCAAGAGCCATGTTTTCCTCTGAATTAGATTCTCTTAACTTGGCAGTGTTACTGGATGTTTAATACTTGCACCGCATTTTAGAAGGAAGCTAAAACCGTGAAACCTAAGATGTCTTCTACAAGCATAAGGTAAAGAATTATTTAAAATCTATCAAGAATTAACATAGACTACAGGTATATAGATAAATAATTTTATACATTTACATGTAGTACATATAAAATACTAAATGAGTTCCCAGGAGAGACTGTTTATTTACGAGTGTGTTTTCAATCGTACATCACAAGCGAAAGTGAGTGGATGTACAATTAAAAACATGTGTTGTAAATATACAGTATTTTGCTGGAACTGGTATAGTACCGGTATTTATTTCAATGTTCTACAATGCTCAACCAATGAAAAAGAAAGAAAAAATATGTAGGAAATGAGCAGACAGAAACTGTCAATGTTCATATCCTATAGGTGGAGTGTTATGTCACACAACATTGAAGCTGCAAAAATCATGATATAAAAATCATATCTCACAATGTGACAGTTTATTAAAATGCAATCTCTCTAGTATGGGTAATAAATAGTTACATACCTGTATGCATACTCATTTTCTTTTTGCTGAATGATAAAGATAAATGTCATCTTTTAATATTTTGTGCTCAGTAAAATAATTCATGTTTATTAAAATTGGGATTTTTTCATATCTTATTAAATGTATATCTGTAGTTTTTGGTTATTCAAATAGTCTGTAATTCAATTTTGAAATATTTTATTGATAAGGATCAAATATTGATGCGTAGAAAAATGCAAATAAGATTGTTTATGTATGGTGAAAGTTTCTGTTGTGAAATGTGGCTTTCACACTGTACATAGTAATATGATGATATGTAATAAAGGATATGATGTTGCAATTGTCTTGAGGCAAGGCTACTGATGGATGTGCAAGTAATGATAGTCAGCAGTGGGTGGGTCCTGTAGATAAAGCTCTGTGGTGTATTGATGTTGCCTGTCTGTTTATCTCTGTGTGTAACAAGATGAGAGCAGGGCCTGTCAGTACCAGCTTTGAGATAGATTTCCATGCAATAAATTCTTGGAGTATTCTTGACATTGATGCTTTGATTGTAATTATATAGTTTTTTGTTCATTTCTATAATATTTGATTGCGAAAAAGCAGTAATCAAATATTTTGTTATTAGTCGTGTGCAACATTATTCTAAGTATCTTACTGAATAATTCTACGTCCACTGGTCGTACGTTGTTTTCCTGGGACGTCTCTGATACTTTTTGTTCCAACTTCTCAAGTTTGTTGGTAATGAACTCGACAAATTCCTCAAACTTCTCTTCCATTATTATGACACGTCCTCACTCGCGGAGTGAACAAGCTGAGAACATAAGAAAGCGATACGTCATACGCTATGACGTATATCGCTGGGTGACGTAAGTCAGTTGTTCACGTGACTACTAGCCAATCACACTTTGGGTGGACTGTAAACCTTCCTGTATTAATATACCATGGTAAGAGATTGCCCATTTTTGCTTCATTTCTCTTTCCGACATTCTTTGTAATCAGCTGAAGAGGTCTGAGAGTACAGTTTTTTAAATGATTGTTTGCCAAAGTTAGAATTGTGGAATATATATTGAGTTATAAAATGGTATTTTATTGTCTTATTACATTTGTTGTCATTATTATGTCTACAAAAGGTACACATTTGTATGTAAAACAATATTTTTAGTGTTTTTGTTTATTTTGTAATATGAATCTCCTGATTTTATTTTAGCCAAATCTTCTGTTTTTGGGGAGCCCATCTCCTGTTTTTGGGAAGCCCATCTCCTGTTTTGGGGAGCCCATCTCCTGTTTTTGGGGAGCCCATCTGTTTTAGGGATCCCATCTCCTTTTATGCCAGGGTTCAAGCTTCTTGAATGTTAACCTGGTTTTGCCTCCATTTTGCCAACCTGTTCAACAACTCTTAAATTTAAGATTTTTTTCTTGGATAACCCGGACATTTATCAGATTTTTATTCCAGTGCTAAAAAGTCTCAATGGTTTGGTTTTGCACACACACACACACAAAAAAATATATATATATTGAGACTTGTAAGTTATTTGTCAGAAATACTAGAACAAGTGTACTCAAAAAGCAAATGTTAACTCTGTGAATGCTACTTTAAGATGAGCAAGTTGGTTTGTTCTATGAGAACATTATTTCTGTTCAAATCCCAGCCCAAATTGGTTACAATAATTATTGTGGTTTCATGTTATCAGAATTTATCACACTGTGTATAAAAGCAATCACTGTGTGACTGTGTAACTGTGTGGAAGAGAGAGGAACATTTTAAAACTTTATATTCACATCAGTATGTTTGGAAGGAGCAGGAAGTAGTCCAGAGGTAAGGTATCTGCCTGTGGTGGGATGGGTCGAGGGATCGATTCTCCACAGTGAAAAACATATTTATGGGCTATTTTCCGTTCCAGCCAGTGATACACGTCTGGTTTATCAAATTCCGTGTTGTGTACTATTCTGTCTATGGGATAGTGCACATAAAAGATCCCTTGCTGGTTTTCGGTAAGAGTAGCCCATGAAGCGGCGACAGCGGGTTTCCTCTGTGAACATGTGTCAATATAACCATGTGTCT
>JAULBR010099789.1:0-11323 GCA_032355825.1 Melanodrymia aurantiaca
TATATGGGTACTTATACTTTGGATATGTAACTTTTCAATGCATTGACCTTATTTTACGTGTTATTCTTCCTTTAAGTCTGCTTTGTAGATTATTTTGTTATCAGACTAAGAGAGAGCAGTTCATCATGTACATGTTATTTGCTTACACGGGTCACCTCACTGAATCTGCTCTGTACATGATTGTGTTGATTATAAATTGGTTCTGCTCACCTGACAGTTATTAAGTCAAATAACTGTTGTTTGTTTTCCTGTTTCAACCAGGGTTCTATGATTGATACATCGAATGCTGTTGTATATATTCTATCTTGTCTATTGGAAAGTGCATAATTATATAAGATCTGTGCTACTTCTGAGACCATGCTTTGATAATCTGTGTGTTACATGAATATGTTAATTAACATAGTAATCTTGGTAAATGGAATAAATATTCCAACAAAGAATGATTGAACAACCAGTTTATTAATGTTATTATCATATTATTTCCAAGATATCTCCAATTTATGTGCGATAACAATGTTTGAGATAATTAAGTTTTACTGAAGTTTGATTCCTAAATTTGATATTATTTTACTTGTTTAATTACCTAGATTTGGTTGGTTTGGAATCAATGCTGAAGTACCGGGTAATGTCACCTTAAACTACGTTGGAGTGGGACTTGCTCTTATTAGGTAGGTATCAAGCTGACCGTTGCTACATGTACATGTAGTTAACATGAATATTGAACTTGATGTTTATTTTCGTTTTTAGAACATATTTGTATTGACATTCCATCTAGTAACATTATAATTTATTTTAAAAGTGTAATCAATATAATTAAGTTAATTATAACAATATGAAAGATTTTTATATTCAAGGCAAACATTTTTTTTGGACAAAATTATCTATCTTGAAATTTACATGAAAACCTTTGGAATAATTATGTTTGACAGCTGAAGAAAAAATGCCTTTTGGTTTTTAAAATTAACGGTTTGGCCAAACAAAGATTAATGGAGTGTAAGACACAAACGTGATTTGTTATTACTCGTTTAATAGAAAATTGACTAAAATCAGTGCTATAATTGTGACGAACATACCAGTAGGTACATAAACATTCTGAATATATAGAAGATTGCCATGAAAACATTTTTATACAACACACTGGCTATTTTACGGCACATTGTATGTTTAGTTTTTTAATTGCACTGATTTACTTTTTAGTGCTCTCATTTATGCTTTGATAAAGCCAGAAATTGACATGCATAAAATGGAAATGACATTTGAAGTATCGGAAATAGAAGACGAACCATTACTTTCCAATGTGAGTAGATTATACAAAGTCTCCAATTCAGGAGACTTAGTTGGTTATAACTTTACTTACATGTTTATATCCAATTGAAATTCAAGCTCACCTGTCATGGTCACGTAGTTCAGATGCCTTGGTTTCCTTTCCATGGCAGAAGTAGTGTTAGTATGACAGAAAACACAGTATTTCTATTTGAAGTAGCAAGGGATCTTTTATATGCACTTTCCCACAGATAGGATAGTACATACCACAGTCTTTGTTACACCAGTTGTGGACACGGGTAAGTGTAAGTGGAGAGTACCCCTACCCATTGAGCCTTGTGGAGCACTCACTCTGGGTTGGAGCTGATACTGGGATTAAGTCCGATGCGTTAACCAATGTGCTACAGAGACTGGTAATTCAGGAGAGTTTGTTTGCCTAATGTGAATTGTCAAGAATTTCTTATTGATGTAAACAAATTTGACCAAAATAACAACTAAAACGAGCATGACTGTATTAGCTAAAATGTACATATTTAATTACTCGACTTATTCATGTGTCCAATGGGTTCACATCCAAGCTTTTTCAAACTGCCCTGAAGCATATTATAGATAGACTTTAGTGTCCAGATATTCATCTGCTACAAAAGTCAATCCTTTTATTCTTTGGTATATTTGCAAGATAACCTACATGTATCACATGGTTATAGTTGCAAATTCATCAGCTCTGCTACACATATGGTTAAGCTGTAAACAATAGAAGTTGTGTAATACTTAAGTAACAATTTTGTGCAGTTTATTAGTAAGAAATAACATAATTCACATAATATAAAGCAGACCACCAGCAAGAACAAATATGTTCAATCCATGATATAAAGGAACGACTATAATTTTTATATTATACAACGTCATCACGTTTCACACACATGTAATATGGCATCACTTCTTTAACCAAGCTTATTAAAACTTTACACTCAGGTGTACAAGTTTATTGGCTTGTAAGCAAATGACCTGTTTTCAGCAATACCTTTATTACATGTACACGATTTACTAAACCAAATTATCAAATGGGTTTATGACATGGATATTATGGTTGTTATAGTATGAATATATATATACATCATTAGCATCAGTCCTTTTTTTCTATTTGGAATAAAACTATTAGCTATGTACGTGTACATGTAATACAGACGCCATGCTAACCAAATGTTGATATGTTGTTGGCTTTTAATATTGGCTCCAATTCTGTTTCAGGACACTGCAGATAATCGAAGTCAGAGTGGATCACTGTATGGCAACCCTTCTGATGATATTATCATTTTTAATAAGAAGAAAGTAAGAGACTGTTCTTAAATATCAATGTGTTTCATAAAGAGAAGGATGTTCAGAAGGGTGGGAAGTAGTGAAAGCATGCTCAGAATGGTTTTCATATAAAAACATCGGTCCACAGTTGATCAATGTTATGTTAGGATTAGAAGGGGTGGGAGGGGATCAATCAAACCCAATATTAACTTTGTTCAGATTGTAAAAAACATTGACGTTTATGCACGGTCTCTAAGTAACTCAACATGTAGAATTCAGGGGTTCTAGAATGTTTTACAATTTCGCTTGCCATGGAGCCAGTGGATTTGAAAATCCATTGGCCGTGGCTGAAAATTCACTTGCCCAACTTTTAAATACCAATACCATTATAAAAAAACCAAAACAAATGTAAGTAAATCAATCTTTTTACTGGCCATCGGGCACAGCCAAAGCAATTATTTAGTGGCCCGAGTATAAAATTCACTGGCTGTAGGCATCGGGCCACCGTATTCTAGAACTCCTGCAGTTTGTTTATTACACGATTGTAAGCCTGTAATAATTAATGATAAAAGGTGATAAACTGTTAATAGACAATATTTCTCTATGAAAGTCCGAATGGATTGGTAAGTGCAATAATCTGATCATACTATGGATATAATTACATTGAAAGTTGAGATTAGTTTGTCTACAATAATTTGAAATAGGTTTGTATATTATAAGGGTATATATAATACTATAATATTAGTAAGTGATTGAAAGTTGAGATAGATAAATTGGTAGGTTTCCAATAATCACATTATAGTACTCAAATTTGAAATGGATTAGTATGTCTAAAATAGTTCATGTACGTATAGCACAATTCAGTTGTACTACATAATAATATAATAATAAGTACAATGTAAGTCATTGAAAGTTTTGATGGATAAATTGATGAGTTTTGGTTTTTAGTAACTGACTAGGATAAATAGAGTTGTTTCCTCTGAAAACACATTCAGCATTGTTTTCCAATTGCAAATCATTATGTACATGTACATAACAACTTTCAACATTATCAGTGTCTTGTACTTTCAGATGGGAAGTGTGAATCATTCTTCACCAAGTCTTGCAATACCCACGGATAACAAAGATTCATTTTTAAAGAAACTTGGTCCTGTTGGAAAAAGGATTCTGTAAGTTTCATATAATTTATTATGATATAACTTGTATGCGTTCAGTACTTCTATCATAGAGGTCACTTAAGGAATAAGAAATACAGTAATTACATCGAAAGCAAACATGTTTACTCTCAAATCTGTAGATTCATTCATGGTATTTGGCGTGTCTATATCCAATAAAGGTACAAGCACAATCTGCAGATTGTTTACTTAAGCCATAAACATGTGTGATATCTATTTTGCATGTCCACTGTCTTATGGCCTAACAATTTTAAATGTTTTGTTTGTTTAAAGGAAGAAGAAGAATTAAAACCTCAGTGCAGCAATAGCCCATTCAGCAGCAGTTGTTATTCATACTGCTTGTTTAAAATTTTGTATTATTGCTGTTCAAGATAGCAAAAGAACATACATTTGTATATCTGTATATCCTTTATGTTGTTTGTACTTTTACACCTGTACTTGTATTTATCTGTCACTATTTCAATAAAGGAAAATAAATGTATTTATATTATGTGAAAATATAATTATGTAGTTTCTCTTTTATTAATATATTGTGTTTTATTTTTCAGTGGACTTAGCTTGTCTGTGGTATCTGGAATATTTTATGGAATAACGTTTGTTCCAGCTATTTATGTAATGGAGACAGAGAAAGAGAACGGTGCAAGTCAGAATTGTAAGTGAACTTACGGTAATGAGAAATGTTATGCCTCCCAGAGATTTGTACTGACTTAGATCATAGGGACAAATTTACTAACAAAATTAAGCATAAAGTGTATGTGTTTGTTCACTTGTGATAATAGTTACATGTAATCTTAATTTTTCAGCTTTGGACTATGTATTTGCTCAGTTCTGCGGAATCTACCTGACAAGCACATTCTATTTCATGGTATACTGTGCTGTAAGCAAGAACAGTCCGAAGATTTATCCAAAGACCATATTGCCAGGTTTTGTGTCTGGGATCATGTGGGCTATTGCTACAGCCTTCTGGTTTATTGCCAACGGTATTCTCTCCGAACCAGTGTCCTTTCCCATCATCGCCACTGGGCCTGGCGCCATTGCCTCTCTCTTCTGGGGACTACTCATTTTCAAAGAAATTCGGGTAAGTCATATTTATGTTTCTCTTTTACTTCTCTTTTCCTTTACTGATTGGGTTTAATAAGATAGTGCTCATGTTGTTACATGTTGTTTAATATTTTGGGATATACTACTGCATGTCCGAATATTGCTTGGAGTTTACAAAATAAGTGGGTTTGTTTTTAAATCCTTACGTGTAGTAACAATTGCTTATGATGAACAAAGGCTGATGACCAGGCAATTATAACTGTTTACGGCCTTTACTGTGGATTTTTCGAACATTGAGCAACAATATTGTAATTTTATATAAAATCAATGGGTACAAATTTGATAGATTATGCATTTATAGATTATGCATTTACTGAATTGAAGCCCCTTGCAATTCCCGTACAAAAAATCAAATCGCCTGGTTAAACAGCCTCAGGTAAGCAGTAGTGACACCCTATGCCTTATGACTCTGGGGGAATCTCTGTGTTTATTCAGTAGTTGATAACATGTTGATTTCTTTTTCAGGGAACAAGAAACATACTGATCTTGTTACTGGCTTTTGTAGTGACTGTGTGTGGTGCTGTTCTGTCTGGCCTATCTAAGTCGTGAGCCAGTACGCGGTGTTGTAGCATCATGTCACTCACATGTCACCCACATGTCATCAGTTTACTCAGGACTCATTTGATGGTGGTAGGAACGTGAGTTCTACAGAATACTCTACCATTCCACACAACTTAACGTTTGCGTTTGTAATGAAAGTATCTGTATATTATGCATATATATCATAAATTCATCATAAAGAACAATGTCAGAGACTGAATGATATTAAATGTTTTATTTTGAATTAGATATTTTCATTAGGATTGGCAGTAAGTTATTGATAAAGTAAACAAGATGCTTTAATAGTGATGTAAGTGCAATGTTAAAGTCCAATATGAATCAAGCATGGGCATTATTAAATAGATTTTTACAATTTTAATGGTCTTAGGGATCGTGCGTATATGTCAGTGTGTTTCACAGTCCTAACAAAATTAGTATTTAGGTTTCACCCCCTCCCTCCCTTTCTAATCCTAACATAAAACATTGATCAACTGTGGAAGGATGTTTCGACATAAAAAGCAATCCAAACTTGACTTTTACACACTCCCGAACATTATTCTGATTGTCATTTATGCATGGTCCCTTAGCCATTGTGTAAGCATTGTGAAATCAACATAATATGTTACGTAATGGTAATAGTTTCTAGATGTGTTTGAATTACTTTCTCTGTGTATAGTTTTCTCTGTGTATAGTTATATTCAAATATCAAAGGTCATAAACTTGGGCACCATGCCTAATTTTCAACCCATTTCACAATCAGAACAATGTGCGGACGAGCTAAAAGTTCGGATTGCTTTTCCCATAACAACCTTGGTCCACTGTTGATCAATGTTTTATGTTAAGATAAAAATGGGAGGGATGGAGGTGTGTCACGCAATTCAAATTTTATTCACATTTTGAAACATTGACATTTATGCATGATCACTTAAATGAGCGAATTGTACAATTTATCAGTTAGAAAAAAACATTGTGGTTCGGTAGATTTGATTGAAAGTATATCCCAACATTGTAAGTTACAAACAAGGTCATGAGCTTTAGTTAAGTCACTATGACAGTTTTTTGGTTATTTTATGTTATGAGGAATGTCCAATATTACCAAGAAACTTTCAATATGTATACAACGGACCTTGTATTTTGATACATAGTGATAGCTCATGTGGATTTTCTTTCCTGTCAGCTACATGTATGTAGCCATATATAGTTATGTCGTTATATATTTATAAACTTTTTTTTGGTTGGTTTTATCATGACATGGAAAGAAATGTCATGTGCTTTTCTTCAGTCAGTTTTGGAGTACATGTGTATAGTTTGTTTTATTTTCCCGCTTTATAATATCTCTCATAGATAAAGAATGTCTTTCTTGCCATAGCCTTCATACCACTATGATTATATTCATGCAATGGGTTCAATGTACTTCAGCCTATTTCTGGTTCTCTGTGTTCAGAAGTTTCAAATTTTTATTGTGGTATCTTAGAAAGGTCTGTAGTAAAGGTATTAAGTCACGTAGTATAAACTTTAAAACATTAAAGTTTTTTTATATTTATCAAAATATATTTTCATACGTGTAGTCTTACTGCAAGACCATATTGCAGCTAATTGTTCCTTGTGTATGTGTAGTTATATTTTAAATTATTTATTAATAGTATAAATTTTATTATTAATTTGTTTTTTGTTGCTACTGTTAACATCATTTGGAGTTACATCTGCATGTATTACTTAATATTTTATTACAATACTGTAAAACAGGTATTATTTTTCTGTAATTTTTGCGTTTGTAATTTAACTGCGAAAATTATAATCACGCAAATAAACTTACTTGCAATGATTACCATTAAAAAGACGAAAATGGTGTTTGTACAATACAAAAATTATATATGGAGAATTGATTGTTTGTTGGGAAATCACGAATATTTACAGCTGGGAATATTATTTGTTTTACAGTACAGATTATTTACAGTGGTTAATTTCAATATTGATGCAAATTTATTGTTTTATTCTATAAAATTTAGAAATTGAAATGAAGTTGAAGTTTCGTTTAAGTGGCATATTAGAATCTGAGAAAGCTATACTGAATTACACATGTAGTGGTACCAGTTTTGCTTCATTTACTTTTATTAAAAATAGGAACAGAAAATGAAATTGACGTATGTACAGTTTATATTGGATTTGTTGGACCATTTAAAACAAAGACATACATGTATGGAACATATACTTGTATATATTCCTAATTAAATATTAATTAATTTCGTTATTTGTGTGTTGTTTCATAGACCTGAATGCATTCTGTTGATGTTGATAGGCATATTAGAATCTGAGAAAGCTATACTGAATTACACATGTAGTGGAACCAGTGTTGCTTCATTTATCAAGATTAGGTAATATGTACAGGCTTTATGCAGTACCATACTGAACATAGCCGTTACCAAAAGCAAACTACTAACATATATTCCCAATATCTTGGCTAAATCTTGGATAAATATTTTTGTATATTTAATATTTTGTTTCCAATTATAACACTAAATTTTCCTAATCCATTCAACCATAGGATGCAAGAGAAAAAATACTCCGTAAATCCCTGATGTATGAATACCATTGACAAGTAAGTATAACTATAAGATCGGGTTTCACTGTTTATTGCCTGCACCTTAACGACCATCATTCTATCGGGCTGTACAAAGGTTGAGGTATAAGTTTTTGATTATCACTATTACACATATCTCCTGTACAACAAAATGTGCATGTCTCGTCGCTATCAGTGGGTCCATCTTCCACTGTAAGACATATGGGTGTGTCGGAGGTTTCTTTCCACCATTCGAATAAACAATCTGAAGTCGATTTGCAACTGAAAAACAAATTTGTTGATAGAATTTCTGCTAATGCAAATGTTTGTATGTATGTATTGTAGGCACTGTTAAGTAGATGTACATGCATGATATTTGCAACAACATGTATTTGATAATTGCCGTTTGGATATCTACTCTTGTGAAATATTTTATTAAGCTATCCAGAGGATTGCATAACAGGCAGAGCCTATAATTATAAGTGCTCTCCAAAATATGATGGTTGACCGGCCTCCGTGGTGTAGTGGTTAACGCTTCATGCTGGTAGGTACTGGGTTTGAATCCTGTTTGTGGCATAATGGGATTTTTAGCTGCAGTACCGACTCCAACCCAGAGCGAGTGCTCCGCAAGACTCAGTGGTTAGGTGTACTTCCACTTACACCGACCAATGCCTAAAACTGGTTCAACAAAGGCTTGTGGGAAAGAGCATATATATACAAGATCCCTTGCTATTTATCAATTCAGAGTAGCGTGTTCCCTCTATCATACTAAGACTAACTTCTGTCTTGGACAGGCAGTCGAGGCAGCTGGACTGCGTGACTGTGACAGACATGCATGAACCTTAAATAAGATATAACTAACTAACTATAATGGTTGTACGCGAATAATACATGTCATAATTTAGCTAGTTACAACAGGTTTTTCAAGAGAAAAAGTTAGTTTGTTGAATGACAAAACCTAGAGCTTTGATGAATTAATCATTATAGACTTCATCATAAATCCTACAGAGAAAAAACGCTACCTTTTTCCATTAATAGCATCACTTTCGTGTTAATATATCATAAATATTATGTTCGTACATACGTGTATAAGACAGGGTACTGGAGCATGGAGGAGAATGGTTAGTCTCCCGCCTTACCCATAGTGACACAGATTTAAATTTTGTTCCTATTCCACAACAAAAACTTAACTTTTGGCACAATGAGGGCAAATTTAATCAATATGCCCTACTCCTTTTCATAGAATAATTATATACCCTTTTTGAATATCCCGTGAACCTGAAGACTGGTCAACAACAGATACATAACACAGGTGGTTCCCTCCGCAGTCTTTTTGTCCAGGGTTGAGGACGCACTGCTGAACACTATTGCATGTTGTGCATGTCACTGAAATATTTAGCAGACCGTATTATTTATAGAACATGCATACTAAAAATGTTCTGATCCCTCGAACAGAGCTGAGCGTTCGTGAATCATTTGAGAACGAAGTAAGGAACCAGATTTTGAAAAGTATCTTATTCTTTCACGATGAATTAAAACGTTTGCTTAGGCCTATCAATCCACCGCAAATGACCTTAATATAAATATAACAGGACCGTCCCGACTTTTACGACAACTACCGCCGTCGAGTGCGCTTCTTACGCCATTTGTAACATTTCTGGCTAATAGAGCATTTGTTACTATTAAAATAACATTTACTTACATATTATTACTTACAATAGCCTATGTGTTTCTGGACATGTATCCAAATGGTTATAATAGCTTATTGTGTTCTTTTGTCTAAAATAATTTAGTATGCTGTATTAGCCAGAAATATGTTACAAATAGCACCAGATGCGTCATAAAAGTCGGGCCTGTCTGTCCCTTTAACGAAAAATCAATGCAAAATGGGCCTATTCATATTCTGTAAGAGGTCAAAACAAAACACTTTCTACAGAAAATAATGATTATTTGATTACCTGGCGGTGTTATTTTAGGTGATCCTGTTGTCGCAGATTCTGTCGACATCACCGATGTTACTTGTCTTGTAGTATCCATCGCTGTGGTTTTGTCTGTTTGAATTATTGAAAATAAAACTGACTTCAGAAATACATAATACTAGACTTGTACTGCATGCGTGCAACACAACGACGTACAGGTTTACGTTACAGATGAACAATATAAATAACCTGACGGTAGTGTCTTAACTGCATGGTCAGGTGATAGGCGTTACAGATTTTATGTAGCTTACTTACATGTAGCTGTCGATTTGTCTATAAACAGAGTTATTGAAACAAAAAATCAAATAATTGTTTATAACATTTGTTTTAATAAATTCATCGCTTACCTGTGTTTGGATAGTGTGTTGTAGTGTCGACAATTCTGAGTATATCTTTAAACAGATTCATCTGCACAACCACTAGTAATAGAACAAATACGCTTAATGTAAATTCACTGTTAAATAAATGCACATGTGGCCGGCCTCCCCTCCCTCTGTCTCTGTATCTCTATCTGTATCTCTATCTCTATCTCTATCTATATCTCTCTATCTCTCTATCTCTCTATCTCTCTATCTCTCTATCTCTCCATCTCTATATCTCGCACGCACACACGCACACACACACACACACACACACCCGAGCACGTACATACACACGCATGCACGATACTAGACCGAGAAAACTGCCTGACAAGGGTCTAGATGGACCTTTAGCTGGCTGGACGACTCTGGACAGTGACGTCGGAGGCTTCTTTTAGGCCCACATGCTCCGGCGCCCCTACCCTAGCAATGTCCATCTAGATCCTTGTCAGTCAGATTTTTGTCGGACTATAGTTATCATACAGAAAAAAAAAGTTACAATCAAATTAAAATGCGACATTTTTCGAGAAATATTTTCCTCGGCCCAATAGTGATGACAATGTGATTAATTCAAAATACAAGAATGAGTTATTGTTTGTCTTGTGTTTCAACAGGCACAGATCATCTCACCTCTGCCCAATAGTGATGACAATGTGATGAATTAAAAATACAAGAATGAGTTATTGTTTGTCTTGTGTTTCAACAGGCACATATCATCTCACCTCTGTGATCATATATTATTCTGTGAAGACACGATTCTGGTATCCCACTGAGAAATGGTAGAATATCTGAAACTGAAAATGCAACTCATTTAATAATGTAATGTTTTTTAATAAAAATCATACAAAGCACACCTTGAGTAACGAACGATATGATATACCTTCCCTGAAGCAGCAGAAGTGATTGCTTACACATTACCAATCACATGTTCACGGCACAGTTGGGACACCACATGCAGGTCATTGTAATCTACATACATACATACATACATACATACATACATACATACATACATACATACATACATACACACACATACATACATAC
>JAULBR010099810.1:0-11320 GCA_032355825.1 Melanodrymia aurantiaca
AAAATCCAACATGGCCGACTTTCGAACTTCTGTAAATGTATACAACGAACTACTGATACAACGAACCAATGTTCCTGATCCCTTGCAGTTCGTTATAAGAGTACTTTACTGTAGTTCTGTGTTGAGGGGAGTATACCAACGCTTTCCCCAATGGAACTTTATAATAAATAATTAGGTAAGTCGTCAAAATGAAACAAACAGTGTCTGTCCTAACCAATTTCGCCGTAAATTCCACAGTGTTAACGATTTGAATATCCGATGCGAAGAAATTTCCTTCAAAGATGGTGGAATCCTACGAAACAGTGGCTTCCCCAAAAATAACCCTTCTATTTATGGACTAGGGGAATGGTGGGGAGTGGGGTGGGGGGGATGCTCAGTCGACACCTCCCCAGGTGACAACACTTTAGTAAAATAATCAAAAATCATTGTTAAAAAATATAACTTTTAAAGCCCAGTTGCCAGGAAATCACGTTTTAACGTAGTCCTTAAATTAATGTAATATCGAGAAGATGAGGATTTGATGTTATATCCATGTTGGACCCATTGGCCTATTCACCGCAGTTGTGCAGTGATGTGAAGGGTTGTTTCATTTTGACTACTTACCTAACTATTTATTATAAAGTTTCTGTTGGGGCGTGGGGGTGGGGAGCTCTGCTATACCCTTCACAACATCGCTGCTCAACTGGTGAAGATACCAATGTGTGGAACATGGACATAATATCAAATCCTCCATCTTGATATTACGTTCATAATGTTCGACCTCATGAAATACTAACTAGTATTTCCTATGTCCACTCATATAATTATTATAATCCTGTATGTACCTTTAAAACTAAATAAATCTTCTTATTGTTTGGTTTATTCAGAAAAATCAATACTTAATAGGTTTTCTAGGCTTGGACCAAAAAACATGTATTTAAAAAATAATATTTGAATTATTGTATTATTGACTATGTACAGTATTATTTCCTGTAATGTTTTGTTTAGGATGTGAGAAGTGAGAGCAGAGGAGTGTGATGTGCTTTGGAGTGATGTCATGATGGCAAGCCATTCTAATGTACCAACTCAACAACGTGGTACGGTAATTAATATATAAATTTTTTATATACATGTACTAAGTAAAACTGCAGGCCCATAGAAAGCAAAAACATATTGGTAAGCTCTTTCCTCTTGACTTGACTGTATGAAGGTCTGCGAAGCTGCTGGTGTCGAAGGGTATTCGTATGGATTTAAAAACACCAAATCCGGCGGCGTCACTTCAACGGACCGCAGACTTCCTGGTGAAAACAGGACTATAAGTCTGAGCATGGCTTTGGGAACGCAGAAGAAGAAGAAGAAAAAACACCAAAATTGTTGGGTCTAAGTCTGACAGGTCATACTGCCTTGAACTGGACTGGATGTCCTTCCCAAATGTGGACGAAAATATTACATTCCAGACCTTGGAGAATTGTGTGAATTGATAATTTCATTCCTATGTTGATCGTCCAAGATTTGTTTCTTTATTTAACCCAACATTCCTTTCAACCAAAAACAATTTAAATGATAAAAAAAATTTTTTTTAAAAGAAGAAGATTAGGTCGCATTGTCACTGGCAGAAGTGTCTTTGTGACTCTATCCAGTATCCATCTTTGTTTAGTAGTGTCAAGGGAGAAAACCTGGCTGAATTGTGGACATCCAAATGCTAATCTGAATTTTTCCTTAGATACACTCGACATGTTGGAGGATTTTTAACACAGATTAAAGTTCTTTCTTCCCATTGTTGTAGCCATATTTTAACCTTGATCTCAGACTTGTCCCCATTCTTGCTATTACAGCCATAGCACTTAGCTGTCAACTGTGATGCTTAAGTCATTACATCAGCCTTATGTTCAATAACGCGAGCGCTCTGAAACTATGTGACTGGTACCGATCATGTACTATCATATCACATTCATTTAATGTAGATGCAAATATCGGTGTCAAAACGTTTCTTGGTGGTAGGTACCGGTACGTTCCCAACACCAAGCAGCTAATCACTGTTATATTTAGTATCTATGTATTAAATTGTTTTTGTAATTAAAATCTGTGTGACTCTTTTTCTAGTTTTGTTGAGTATATATGGCCTCTTTTCATGTTCTGATTTGTTGAAGAATCTGAACTATTTGTGTGACTGTCATCATTCTCATCAGACATTTTATCATTAGAAGTTATTAGTATTTTTTTTTTTATCAGTACGGTACCTTTACTAGCCATATAGACTGCATGATTTTAATGCTAGATTTTCTTTTGAAAGGTAATGAAGATGATGCTTTGTGGAAGGCAAGTAAAGTTCCACTTCCTCTAGATGACTTCGATGAGACAAAGGAGCATCCTTTAAATTCTACCGCTGAAAACAAAACAAAACATTTTTCACAACACAATTTAGGAACCATGGCAGGTAAAACAGATATATTATTTATGGCTATTTTTTACAAAACAATTCTTCATATGGATATGCTGTTATTGTGAATATAGTTAAGCTATACAATGTTTTAATTGAGTTCAGGACTTATTAAGAAAGCTTATTCCAATGTACTTTAGTATATATAGTCCGATGAATATTTAGACCCGGGGCAGACTACATTCTCAATTTGCATTTGTGAGGAATTTGTTGTTGTACTACTTGATGTATAAACCAATCTGTAAAACCAGTTTAATTTGGTTTTAAAAGCGACTAAATACTTGAATAGGGATGTTTCATAATTTGTAAGGATTAATTATATATCGCTCGTTTGTTGACTAAATTATTGGGTATATTTACCAGGTTTTGTATAATGCCGGTTCTAACTTTCTGAACTTTATGTCATATCAATTTGCGATAAGAAGCTTAACCTTTATACTACCAAATTCTTTTTTTTGTTTTTTCCCTCTGTACCAGATTAAATAGAAAAAATACCATTGTGAAAGGGAACCAATTTTGATCACATACGTGTATTATGACTAGAAAACTCAAATACATAAAACAGAGTAACATGAAACAATAAATATAAAATTTTTGTTCACCGTTTTTATTGTGTTTTGTGTCATATTGATTTGTACTGTTCGTGAAGTTCGCAGTTCAGAAAGCTGCATAAAGTCAGCCATTCTTGTACACAAAATTTACCGCAAATGTGAGAAATAAATTAGGATTGTTAAAAACCGGTATTTTTTTAAGAATATTGTACAGGCCTATAAATTATTACAAAAGGCTATACCTACATGTAATACTGAAGATGATTCTTTTAAGGTTTGTAACAATCATTCCTCTCAGACCATGGAATGCAAAACAGTGTGTATATCAACTGTACATAGGGAAACATTTCACGAACACTATGCTGACACAGTCCTCAAACAATACGTCTGTAGGATGATCCACATGGTGCAGAAATCAGTACATAGGAGTAAACCACAGTACATAGGAGTAAACCACAGTACATAGGAGTAAACCACAGTACATAGGAGTAAACCACAATGACATTTGCATGGATAACTATTTTTCATTTTATGCAAACATGTTCAAAATGAGTTCTTTGAATGTGCTCTGTATACATCTTCATTACAAAGTTTAGTTGATAATATACATTTCGCCTGTAAGTTATATAAAAAAGACTTTATTCAGCCCCTTTGAGGGTGTGATACTGTTTGGATGTCTTTTTGATCGCGATCACTCAGATGGTCACATTGTTTTTCTGCACGAATGCTGCTGTGAGCTTCTACAAAGCTGCCAGTCATTTCTAAGGCCGTTTTTAGTGGGCCGGTCTGCTATAGATATATCCTGTTGTCATGCTGCTGGTCTGACATGGACACTGATCTGATTGTCCAGTGTGGAACTTAGCGAAGAGATTGCGACTCGTCTTCTATGGCCAGTGGACACCCAGAGAACTGTTTTAGCACACACGATTGGTTAAAAGTACATACAGTTAATTTGATCAATACATTGTATTGCATTCCAGGATTACAGTTTTGACTTGATGCCTGTGACTTTGACTTTGGGAATTTTAGCGTCGTGCACATTAATTTATTCCAAAATATGTCTAAGTAATTTAAAGAATTGGGATTTTTTTTACATTAAAATTAGGAATTGTTACTCCAAAATTGGGAATAAAAAATGACGTAGCCTGTGGGGAATGGTGCCGATTATCGGAGTCTAGCAACATGTAGGTGATAAAACCCTGGATTATCATAGAATCGAAACAAACACCCTTCACTACTGATTTCAGTATATAGTCATAACAATATACATGTGTTATGGTCTTGTAATAATGTTACGGTAAACTTTAGTATCAATGTATTTATCGCCATGGTCACCTCTCACTCCCATCCTGCACTTTGTTGTTAATTTGCATTGTAGGGATTTTCTTGAAAACCAGATTCTGGCTACTTGATATAATCTCATGTGTCAGTATCCATAAATAGTTATTCATAATTATACCCTGCCCTAAACATTATATCCTGATTAGTAACACCCTATGGAAGTCCACAGCTGAAAGAGATGGCCAAATCTGGGTATAAACGTGCAATCCGGGTGGATGTACTCGTTCAAATGGTTGTCAGTGGCAGACATTTGGTCCTTGACGTTAGGTTATCTAACCAGCATTTCATTTCTGTATTATAACACGCTTTTATTGAAATGTTAAATAAATTCAAACTCATACATTAACTAATGTGTGTTAATTTATCATCTTAATCTTTTAGGTAGTGTGGAAGACCTGTCAAAGTGGGAGAGAAAGTGCTGGATTACTTATGACTACAAGTACATGAATGTTGAGTCACATACAGGTAGAAAAGGGATATCAACACATATGGATCAAGAAATATTAGATTGTAGTGTATTATACCATAAACACTTGCAACAAACAGAGAATCTTTGTGATATACATGAGCAGATTTTAAAGAACAGAACTACACGTACAACCACAATTGTATTAACTGCAGACGGTACCAACATTTTTGCAAAAGAAAACACAGTATTCAAAAGTGATGAGGATGTTGAAAACTGGAAAAAGATGGTGAAACGTATAATTGAAGAAAATGTTAATCTTTTGTCACACAAAATAGTGAAAATTGAACAATGTGTTAGTGAAATGGTTGATAAGTTGCTACAAAATGTTGATACGTTAGTAGACATAAAACCTGTAACACTATTGAAAGGTGAAAATGGGAAGCTGATCATTGTTGCTGATAAAAGACATATTGATGCAGTTGAAACCCAAGTCATGTCTGCATTAAACATTATTTGTGATGCATATGAACAAAAACCTATGCAAGAAAATACTACTGATGAAAACAACCCTGCAAAAGAACATAGTATTGATATAGGTGAAAATGAATCCATGAAAGAGTGGGTACATGTATGTGATACATCTAAAATGAAACCCAACACTAAAGAAAGCATTAGTGAGACAAAAGTCCACAGTGATGGTGTTACAGAGGATATTCAATTGCCAAGAGACTTTAGCGCGCATTTTATTCATGATTTTGAAAACAAGGTTCAAGTCCTGACACAGAAAGAAAATGCAACGACTATTGTTCCATTTGAAAAGGATCACAGATATGGACTGACATTAAAGGGGAGTAAAGCTGGAGTTGAGCTTGTGAAAATGGCTGTCGACAAAATGTCACTTGAATATCAACAAATGTGTAATACCTCAAGGAATGATGGACTTGAGAATAACGTTAATTCCTCGAATGTTGAAGTAAAATCCATTTTTCTAAAATTACAATTTTTGGGGACTTTTCCGACAGTCAAAAAAGACTTTCTAGACAAACTGAAAGAATCAGGAATAGTACCATTACCCTTTGACATTGATGCTTCTACTATATTGGTTGAACAACATGTCGAGCCAGAGATTGTCAAATCCAAACTGAATGAGTGTGTTGTTGTAGAAACTTATCATTTGCAACAACCTAAACAAATTCATTTATCAGTAAAGGATATTGAAGAAAAACTTCAGGCCGATCAGTCTTTGAATGGATTAAGATATTCTCTCTTTTCAAGCTGCGATGAGCAAGGGAGAAAATCTGTTCATCTTGTAATGGCAGTTGATCAGAAAGATACAGTGACATCTAAACTAAAAGCTATTTTAGATGATTACTCACAACATGAAGCATTCTTCCCACTTTCACCTCATGAGATAAAATTTTTAAAACTAAAACGATTTGAAGAAATCATAGCAACATACAAAATGTTTGATGTTCGTATTAAATGTAGTGAAGATAAGAATGGTTTCAGGTTGTATGGCTTGAAAATGAATATCGAAACAACAGTGGAAAAGCTGAATAGTTTGATGACGGACATTGAAAATGAGATGAAGGATGTTGAACTGAAAAAAAGTTGGACAGAACTTTTGCTGTTCAGTAAAGAGGCACTAACTCAAACAGACCAAATGTTATTTGATGATGGATTTTTTTGCAAGTGGTGTCTGAAAGACAGTATTGTAAAAGCTATACCTTTACAAGACAAATCTATTGAAGATCTTGATCGGAAGTTAATTGAGATTATCAAGGTAGAGAAAGTGTCTGTTAAAAATGAGAACAGTTTGAATCCTTCAAATGTGGTTAGTGACATTCAAAGTGACAAAAGTCTTCATGGTGGAAAAGCAGTTGTGAAATTTGATGAAAAATCACAACAAATTATTATTATTGGGACATCAGACATAATGGAAAAGACGTTAACAAGGTTAAATGAAACATTGAGACTTCCTGGGAAAATTGAAAATGCAGAGCAAAATGATCCTGGGGAACAGAATGTTAATAAAAGTGAAGGAACAGAATTAAAACTGCATGGTTCAAAGTACATGTATCCAGAAAACAAAGAATCATATAGCAGCTCGAAGAATACTGCATTTGATATTTCAAAAATGGCGAACAATGTAGAAAAAGAAAACACATATCATACCAGGATAGATTTATCCCCGGGGAAAAGTAAACTTTTAAAGACAAAACCCTCTGTGGATTCTTATGTTACAGACAAAATTGAAGTCAAAGGCCTGCATGGATGTAGATTTGATGATCAGGAAAAAGTTACCTTGAGCAGTTTGTCACCAGATGCATTGAAAAAGGTGGGAAAACTCTTCAATGACTTGATCATTGAGAAATATGTAGCAGACTCTGTCACACCACTTTATTTTCAGCTAAATGTCTTTAAAGTTCTTGAAAACGATAAATGCCTTGTAGACATTGATGCTGAACAAAAGGGAATCAATTTAATAGCAACAGATGATGTATTTGAGGATTTGCAGGAGAAGTTTAACAAGATACGTAGTCAATTTGTCAAGAAAGAAATTAACTTCCAAGGCATGGGCAGAAAAATTGGTTTGGTTATTGAAAAACAAGAAGAATTTGAAAATAAACATCAGATACTTTTGTCCATAGATCATAAAAATATGAAAATCATAGTTGTAGGGGAAAGGAATAATATTGCTGAAGTGGAGAGATATATTGATTCCCTAGTAGATTCTGTTCCTGTTGATAGGTCAATTTCAGGAGTTGATGCACAGTCTACGAAACCACTAGGCAAGCCTGAATCTGTTGATAGGTCAATTTCAGGAGGGAACACACAGTCTACGAAACCACTAGACAAGCCTGAATCTGTTGATAGGTCAATTTCAGGAGGGAACACACAGTCTACGAAACCACTAGAAAGCACAATGGATAAAACTGGAGCTATGTGTAAGGTATCAACTGCGGTGATCTCAAGTTCAGAAAAACAAGTACAAAAAGACGCTTCAGCTTTTATTACAAGCCTCATTCCATATGTGCAAGAAACTGATGTTTCTCCCCAAACTAATGTATTGTCAGATGACAATGAAAACTTATCCGAAATGGAGTTTTTTATTCCTGATGATCAGTTGGTTGCATCAAAACTGACAAGTCAAGCAGAAAAGACACTCATATCTGATATCGAGAAAAAACACAATTGCACTATAAAAGTTGACCAAATGTCTCGACCCAATCCGGAACCAAACTCTGATGTAAAAAATCTGGAAATGGTAGCCTGGTATTCATTGAATGGTGTTTGTGTTTGTGCTGTGAAAGGAGACCTGTGGAAGATGCAAGCCGATGTACTGCTCTGTCCAGTTTATGACACAACAACACAGAGCCTCCAACAACTCATTCCAGCCGACTTTTTTAAAGGTATATTTTCAAAAAAAAGAATGCCATACTTTACTTTAAAAATAATAAAGATACAGTAAAATTTTATACATTGCCAGTAAAAAACATAATTTGAGCTGATTGTATTCTAAGAGTTTCTATTTTCTATATACCCTTTCAGTATCCAATTCATACATGTATGCATAAAAATCAATAACAGGCATTCATTTAGACTGTTTAAATTTTACAATATATATTAAGACTGATGTAAACAGTTGCTGTAAAAATATAAATCATATTTAGACCATAAAAAAACACTAAAGCCTCTATACACCCTTCTATTAATATGGCGCTGACGAATGCTGGTTAGTGGAACTAACTACTGGATGACGACGTCAGGCCTTTCCCCAGAATTTTTTTAAAACGCTTACATTCTCAAAATTTAGCAATAATATTATAATTTTATGTAAAATCCATGAGGGAAAATTTGATCGATTTGGCATTATATATTGTACAGGAACAAACAACTGAATTTAAGGCCCTTACAAAGGCATTACAATAAATCAAAGCGATTAGTTAAACACGCAAGGAGTAGGGGCCCCCTATGCCTTATGGCTCTGGGAAAACCTATGGACGTCATTGGGTAATAAACATGGATAGTAGACTGACATCGAGCCATAAATGTGTAAAATTCATCAATTATTTAGATTAATCGTGTAATTATGTATGTTTTAAAGTTGATATGACAACTTTATAGCCTTCGAAATGAAAGTGCAAGCAGTTGTGTTAAATTCTTTTGGTTAATTAATTTACTTACGGATTTCTCGATGTTAACAATTTTCTCGGTATACATGTACTATAGTATTAATATTAAAGCCAAACTTTATTTGTTTATTAACCTAAAAGTGCTAACGTTATTAGTTTGCCTTATCCAACAGATTACTAGTACCGGTACATGTATATGGGTTGTTCTCAAAACCTGTATACAAGGAGTCACATATTTCAAGTTCTCTTAAAAATATTGCTAAATATTGTTAAAGAGTTTCACTTTTTTTCAGCAAAATATTGATATTCAAAATACATGTAAAAGAGAAAATACTATGAGCAGAAAAGGCCTTCATGTGTTATTAGTTAAAGCCGATGTTGTAAATCTCCATAAGAAATCATTATCACGTACACATGCACTATAATACATTGACAAATGCATAAACCTGTTAATAATATGACATCCTTTTGGTAAGTAAAATAATTAGATGTCGCAAAAGGTGGAACAAAAAAATATAATGAATTTATAATATTTCTGACATCAACGTAACGTAGCATTCATTTCCTCTTAGGTGCTCACTGTTTAAAGTTTGATCAGAATTTCTTCAAAAGCTTTAAGTGTCTATTTTTAGCATAGAACATACACAACATGCATCTAGTTTGTATAACATTTTCCTTAAAATAGTATCTTGCGTTTATTTGTTGAGATACATGCATGCAAAGTTGACACTTGAAAATCATTACAATGTTATGTTGCCTGAAAATTGTAATTATTTATGAACTAATTTGAGCTGAATTTATACTGGTTATTGGCTGACGTATGTTGCTCTCTGCATTATCGGTTCACGACATTGGTATCAGCGCTAAATTTCTGTTTTTGTTTCTCCATGCGATTTTTGTGACATTTATGACCGTTTCACAATAAACTGGAATGGTGGCAAGCTGTCTAATCACAGATAAGCTTTTCCAAAAATATAGCAGACATGTACAACAGTATTCTTATTTTATAATAAATGTGATTTAGGTTGTCTGTTATATTTTGTATTTGTATTTTAACATGGTACCGGTAATTGTACATGTATGATAACATGTCGGCCGTAAATGTATGTAAAATGGGCATGTCCTGGTTAATCTTCTTGTATGTATTTTGGTTATTCACTGCAAATTTATTAAATTATGACTTTTTTCATAAGTTGCTCGTGTTTGTTTGAAAAATAAATATAATATCTTGATGTGTAGGCTGTTATCGGACAAACAAAATGGTAGTTGTAGACACGTTTAGTCTCGACTAATTTGGTCTGGACCAAAAAGTGTAGTTTGAGCACGACTTATGTCACACAAATGGTAGCAAACATTCATTTTGTATTTTTATACAAATACTTTAAATATGCTAAAATCAGTAAATCTAAAGTTTGATCATACTTTGTATTTTAAGAGGATTATTGAAAGCATTGACGTCAATATGATTAAATATTATGTACCGTACTGATTGTGGTTTTGTTTGGTTAATAGAAAACATTTTGACAATAGGTAGCACTAATAATCAAACATGGTCATAATGATAAACCAGAATGCAGAATGGTGTAGTGTGTTGTGTGTGTGATTAATACTATTCATTTCCATTTCTTAACAGATGATGAGTTTTCGGAATGTCTGAAACGTCTCAGAAGCTTGGATGACAAAAAGACATTAGAATTAGTTCAAGTGAAAAACAAAATATGTAATAGTCTTGCCTTTGCAATTCTTCCAAGACAACGAGGCAAGAAGGAAAAATCTGCAAGTATTGTCACAATTAACAATGTATTCAATAAAGTTAGGTATGAAGGACATGCAACACTTGCAGTTTCTGCTTCCATTGATAGAAAACTTGTCATTCAGCGTGTGAATGAATTGCTGTGTGCAAAAACGAATCAGTCATTGCTAAAGAAAATCTATATGATGGTGAATAATGACAAAGATTTAGAAGAGCTCAAAGATGTTGTCAAAAAGAAATCCAAAGATTGGAAGATGCAAGGTAACCATAATCCCTAATGTATATTAGAAATTGCAATGTATTAAAACTCAATACTAATTTTGTGTTTTATAGGTCTTAAAAGTTATGTTGATGACCTACAGTATGTACACCTAGTGCAGAATTGAGGATACAGACTATAAATATAATGAATATATGCCATGGTCGTCCAACAGTAGATTACTGAACTACAATGTACTGGATTATAACACTATGCCGAACTGCCAAATTCATGTTATTATATGGGCAAATTATTAAGAGTTAAAAATCTGACATCAGGGTGTGCACTTTACGGTCTCCCGGTAGCCCATGGCCACACAAAATAGCGTTGGGCAAGTCAAACCCTTATCAAGAGTTGCTCGTCTGGCGACCGAACATTTCCGCATATTGTATTATGTATCAAAATGCAAATGACTAATGTTTGTAAGGGATCGGAAAGTTATTTTTTATGTA